>QLOM01001727.1:0-10398 GCA_003313785.1 Termitomyces sp. MG148 | reverse complement strand
TAAAAATGCCTTTCTAGCAGCTGTTAGTTTCACATTTTGACGTGGGCGCACAGGGGACTAAACAATTGGAACAGAAGAAACAGAAGAGGTAGAAGGAGGAGAAAATGGAGTAGGATCAACCCCAGATGCTGGACACTGATCAGGAACCACAGAAGTAGAAACAAGCGGAAGAGAAGTCAAAGATTGACCAAGACAACCACAGACATTTTCATTGAAAATGACATCACGAGAGAAGAAATAACGACCTGACAAGTCATGAACATGCCAACCAAGGTGATCCTCTTTGTAGCCAACAAAAATTGCCTCAAAGTGGCGAGGGGCACCCTTCGAACGAGTCTCGGAAGGGTGGAGAACAAAACATTGACAACCCCAGACCTGAAGGTGAGAGAGATCAGGTTTTGAACCCTCAATGATCTCATACGGCATGGTGAGAGCAGGCAACGTAGACGTCAGCAAACGGTTACGAAGATATTGCGCAGTTAGGATTGCATCTCCAAGAAAAGATAAAGGTGGGCCTGCATCCACCATCAGCGCTTGAGCAGTATCCTCAATAGTCCAAATATACTGCTTGGCCTTGCCGTTCTGCTGATGTGCGTAGGCTGCTGTTGATTGTATTATAATGCCTGATGCATCAAGGTGTTCACGAAGAGCGCCAGCCACAAACTCTTTGGCCCCATCACAGCAAACGACCCAAACCTTGTTACCCAACTTCAACTCAAGACGAGCTTGAAACATCTTAAAATGCTTTGTTGCATGCGCACGTGAAGATAATAGAGCAATGTCACCATAATTCGAGAAATTGTCAACAATGGAGTGAAAATGATTGGTTCTGCTGTTTGCAAACTGCGTTGAAAAAGGACCGCAAGAGTCCATGTGGAGTAAGTCACAGATCTTGTCAGCGCGATGTTGGAAATTATCAAAAGGTCAAGCCGGCTGCTTACCGAGGATGCAAGAAATACAATGAAGGTCAGAGAAAGAACCAGAATATTCAACCCCAAGAACCAGAATATTCAACCCCAGAGGCATAGTCCTTTGTAAGAACCGCATGGATAGTGTCCTGAGCAGGATGACCCATGCGGCGGTGCCAGAGTTCAGGAGTAACTGGAACATGAGAAAACAAGACAGCAGGCATGGCAATAGCCATGAGAGGAGTTGGAGAAGAAAAATCAGGAGGGACAAAATCACAGTAGAGGAAAGAAAGACGATTGTGAACCAAAGCCTGCAAGGCACGTCCACCACCACAGCCAGCAGGAGAAGGGAAAAAAATAGATGTTGCATCGCGAGCAAAGAGAATATCCATGCCATGCTCCACCATCAAACCGACGGACAAAAGGTTGATGGGTACATCTGGAGCATGGAGACAGTCATCGAGAATCAATGTGACAGTCTTCCCACCAACGTGAGCATGAAAACGGCATTTGCCACGAGCCAGGGTAGCGAGAGTGCCACAGTTGGCTGTGCCAACAGGAACGGCTTGACTGGTGTTGTAAGTCCAGAAATGGTATTGATTGCAAATGATATGTGTCGTGCAGCCAGAGTCCAAAATGGAGTTGAAACGCAACGCAATGGAAGCAAGCGCAACGGGATCCGTCGATGTAACAAAAGAGAAGTAAGGGGGTGAATCATCCTGAACGGAAGGAGCATTATAGAGGTGGAAAGCAGTGTCATTATCATCACCCTCAGAGGGCGTAGAAATTACAGGGGTAGTATCACTAGGATCAATTACAAAAGGCTGTGGAGTAAAAACACGCTCAGTCACAGGATCCACCACTGCCACATTCGTGCACGGCCAAGATGATGAATCTCTGGAGGGAGCAGGAGCACGAGTCAAAGGAGTTGAGGAAGAGACAGAGGAAGACAAAGCAGGCGTTGCTGATGAAGGTGCAGCAGAGGCAGAAGAAATGGTGGTGGAGTGCAAACGAGGTTGCGCAGGAAGCAAAGGTTTTGAAATGGGGCAAGCAGCCAGGCGACAACAAACATCAATGTCGATTTCCAGGATGGTGTCCGCAAGTGAATAAAAATCAAAAGTGCCATTGGAATTGTGTTCCCAAGAACGCCAAACCTCTTCTCGGACATAGTCAAAGGCTTTGTGGTCAGGGACACCATCCATGAAACGCTGAATCTTCTCAAAAGGAGTGAAGTCCCAAGGGGTACAAGCCAGCTGATTCACAGCTATGCACCACGTTTGGACAAATGTAGGAATGGCATTCGGCACACAGACGAGGTTAAAGACCGAATCCTTCACATGTTGAGCCGAAGCAGCACTCCCAACACTGAAACGTTTCTGCAGGAAATCGAGGAGATCATGGGCCATGCAAACCGGAAAATTGTGCGGACCACCCCGAGCAGGTGGAAGGGAGTGGAAAACCTCGGTGGAAAGTTTTCCTGAAATGATATACGAAACAATATTATTGTTCTGCCAAAAGACTTCGTACGCATGAGAATCAGCCTGCAAAGCATGAGGAGGAGGGTCCGGTGGAGTGACAACACGACACGTGGGATCAAACGGAGCCCCAGGGGGGAGCATAGGGCAGATATGGCCATTGAGACCCAGCTAGTCAATTAGCACAGTAACAGGACCGATCCAATTTCCCCAATCCGCCAAAGACGAAAGTTTTGGAATGGTACCTAGCGGAGGAGGTTTGAAATCCGAACGCAAGTCCGAAGCAAGCAACGTCAAAACAAGAGGCGGCGGCGCAAGGAGTGGCACGAGAGAAGGACCCATCACAGGAGGAGTGTGAGGGAAGAATGAAGAATGAAGAGGAGAGGGAAATGTAGGAAAAGGGAAATACGGCGGGTAGTAGTAATGCGGCATCGAAGGGACAGAACCCGGAAATTGCAAATATCCAGGGTGAAAGTAAGGTGGATGTCCAGAAACATCCGGCGCAGAAGGTTCCCGAGAGTGGGGGGCTGACGGAGGGGGTGGTGGGGCAGGAACACAAGGAGAAAGAGGACGAGACAAGGGAAGAGAAGGAGGAATGAATGGAACTTGGGAAGAACCAGGAGGAACAGGCATGGAAACAGCGCGAAAAGGAACAGAAGCTGGAAGTGAGCGAGAAAACTGAGACAAGACAGAAGGATCATGCAAGTTGCGATTCGTGTGGAGACAAGGGTCCAAAAAAGGCTGAGATGGAGGAAAACGAGAACCATGGGGTGGTAGGGAGGAATGGCTAAATGTATGCGCGTCTGTGGGTACAGAACAAGGATCCAAGGGGTGAAAATGGCCGGACACAAGAGTATCAGATGAGCCCGAGGGCAAAGAAGACAAGTGAGGAGGAAAGTCACGCAAAAAGGTCATTGTATGTGAGGGCAAGCCAGGAGAAGGAGTTGAAGAAAAAGATCCCGAGGGAGGTGGAGGATCCTGTGCATGCGAGCAAGGATGGACAGAGTCGGACATAAAAACCAGGAGAAGAGAGAAGTAAAAACCCAAAAGCTGTACAAAAAAAGTAAAAGAGGCCACGGAGATGGCAAACAAGAGTTGCTTCAGGCTACTCAGTGGAAAGATATCCCCAGAGGGAAGCCCATAACCTGTCAAACCTAGCTGAGTGCCTACAAAACAGAGGAGCAAATCCTCAGGTCCTGTCGTAATGAGAGAAGACAACTATATTCATACCTACAAAACAGAGGAGCGACTGTATGTAGATAGTTGAATTATAAGCCAAGAAACTCAAGTAATGACGAGCACTTACATTCTCAGGTCCTGTCGTAATGAGAGAAGACAACTGAGGATGCAATGCCCACATCGACACGTCTCAACACTCGCCAACACGTAACCATGTAACCCAACTGAGATAAGAAGCCCCTATATGGGCAACATCCCTGTTTGTAATTACATCTCTGACAGGTCTTTGAGTACTCGCTGGTTCGTGGGCATCAGGCTCTCACATACTAGTAAGTCAATATTTGGTTCAGTTATTTATTTGTCTGTACAGCTGGGCTACTAGTTTAGTCTTCCCAGCTTCCTATGTTGAATTTCCGCACTATTATTCCTACATTTCCACAGTCTGTGTCCCCTTCCACTTCCTGAGGTTCATCGCTATCTGATTCGCTCATCAGATCTTTCTCTTTGTCCGATGTTTCACTCGTTCCCCTCTGGATACTAATACTCGTCGTCTTGTGTAGGATTTCCTCTTGCCTTATTGGACGTGATTTGGTCTGGTCTATCTCGTTTATGTGTTCCTGCAGTACGTGCAATGCTGCTATATTCTTCCCTTTATGTTCCCTGACCATCATGATCATCCAGTCTGCCCTTCCCACTCGTTCCAATTTTGCAGTTGACACGATCATTACGCATGCTATGTATGTCTGGAACTCCTCCCTGTTTGTGTCCCTTTTGCCTGTTGTCATGTATAGTGCCAGGTCATCTCCTGGACCCATTTTTGCAAGGTTACAGTTGGAGATCCACGTCTGCAGCAGTATCTCCTGGAGTATCCACTCTTTCATGCGGATGATGGCGCTGAGGCTTGTTTCCGTTGATGTGACTTGGCACATGAATATGTTTGGGGTTAACATTTCTGGAGGCCTCTCCTCTAGGTGTATGGTGGTTGGTAACGCATATGGTGGGGAGGATTGGTCGTCGTTTTCGAGTTCGTATTGCATATGGTATTGGGTATGTTTGTTTTATTCTCATAGTGGCTTTTATGATTTTGTTTGACGTCAGTTATTGCTTAGGTATTCGGTTGAGAGCGGAGTTGCGGAAATCATGGAGCTATTATAGTCATATTTATTGTGGTATGCTCGTCTGAGGTGTTTTATGATTGGCAAATTTCAGCATTTTAGGGTAAGGGTGTGCATAGTATATCCATAGTCGTCTATGCTCGTTCCATGGGTTATGTTCTAGTTGAGAGTTAACTTTACACTTATTATGTATGGGTTTGGGTGATCTATTGGCTCTTAATAGCCAGCTGGCTGTTGTACTTCGGGGGTCTCTTCCTTAATGCTTTTGGTCGCTTCTGATTGAAGCTTCTTCCCGTTGATTGGGTCTTCTCAGTTCTGCTGTCCCGTTGGTTTCTGGACCTCAGTATTTGGTTCCCCACTCCCTTGGATAGGGTCCTTTCTATTATCTCATGTAATTTAGATTCTGTTTCTATTTGTCCTATTTTGGTTCTCGTACAGTACGATGATGTAGTGACGGAGCTCTCCTCCGATAGCTTCTGATATTAGTCTATCCTTGTCGCTGAGTTGGGATAGTGTGTACATTAGGTAGGGGGGTTGTTGTCTCCTGTACTTTACATTGTTTGCCTCCCGACGCCCTTTCATCATGGGGACTAGCCTCGTTCAGGGTGCGGTGGTCTTTCGAACTGATGTTACGCAGTTTCAAACTCCGACCATGGTGGTGGTTCGGAACAAAGGAGCCCCCCATAAAAGAACATTGTTCGCTGCACCTAGTGGGAGATTGTCACACAGCAATTTAAGGCCCCGCACTGGATGCAGGTAAAAATGTTCTTTTGCAAAACAATATACAATGAAAATAATCCAATTGATTTTAAAATCTTATTTGAATGTTTTCATCAAAAATGTAGAAAAAATATTGTAACCAAACTCAATGAGCTGTTACTTCTGGATGGAAGTAAGATAAGGTGTCATTGAGAGAGCTTTTTTTGCCAGTCTCCAAGTGCATGACTATGCCCAATTTTATTTTGGCTGTGGATAATGGAATTTCAGTTACAATATTTTTTCCATGGTTTTGACAAAAACATTCAGATAGAATTTTGAAATAAATTGGATTATTGTATTTTTAAAAGAACATTGTTCCCTGCATCCAGACAAGATGCGTGGTACGGTCAATGAAAGGTACAAACTCCGCTTTGCCGTGGACTCGGCGAGCGTGACAGATGCCTTGACCATCCTCGACGACGGGACTAACAACTAGATCATATCTCAAGGGAAGATCACTTCAAGTCACCTCAGGTAGTGTACAACAGCTCCCATACCAAGTTACTAACTCTAAAAATGCTTTGTTCTTGAGGAGACCTTTTTTTGTCCGACTCAAAGGGGAGTCCGAACTACCGGAGGGGATAGTATAGAGGATCGAGGAGACAACAGACAATGCATTATGATTCACTGACAAAGAGCACATCGTTAGATAAAGAAAATCACAATAAATTCAGTATTCGACAGGACGAGGTACAGGGGATGAAGATTTTGGTGTGCTTGTCAAGGCGAGAATATCCGGCGTACAGGTAAAATTCAATTGTGGGATTGATATTCTTCGTTTACCGTGGCTCTGATCAAAGCTTCCGCCTCTTTCGATCGTGGGGTGATTGAACACTTGAATGGTGCGGGTAAACTAGATGGGATTAGAATTGCATAGATCCAATTATTTGTTGCAAACTAACCAGACTATGGCGGATATGTATTCATGGGACGGTTCAATAACATTTCCGTCTTTGTCACGCGCCTTTGTAATGTCGAAGACAGTAAGGATAGAAGCAATAGCTATCCACACAGCGGAGAAGGCCATATGACGTCCAGGACACATACTAAAGATAAATCAGGCTGAGATGACGCGGAATTAACGCTCGAACTTTCCGGCGACCGAATCCAAATGCTGCGTGCATCGGATCCCTCACATCCGGATTCAGCTTTCCGTCTTTCATGAATCTGTCTGGGTTGAAATCAAATGGTCGAGGATAGACCTTCTCGTCATGGAGCATGGCCCTATTTTGTAATGTCAAGTCATCAAAAGTTATGGATGTGGTTTCCACCAGCGCCGCTTACCATGCATTGGGAACGATGACTGAACCCTTGGGAAGCCTGTAACCCATGTATTCGTCGTCAACATCGAGAAGGTGCGGGATGGCTACTCATCACTGATTACGGAAGGAAATCGAGTTTAAATATTTCTAGTCGTACCGATTGGGGTGACGTTCCTCCATCTTAAAGTCTCTTTTGTGATTGCAGTGATATAAGGCAGGGAATCCTCATCGGCAAAGGTCGGGAGCTGGTCAGGGCCAATGACTCGGTCAAGCTCTTCCTGTGCCTTTTTGAGTACCGCGGGATTCTCGAGCAAGCCGAGGATGCAAAACGCAATAGCTGATACGGTCTGTCCAGAGTGGTCAGCCTATAGTTTGTGCTTTTGCAACGTTAAAATTACCGTATCTGAGCCAGCTGGGGTGTCGTGAGATTTCACAGAATGAATCGCGCTATCATTTCATGAAAGGAATGAAAGTTTACCGGTGTACATTGTTCCGGCCGTCGACTTGATGATAGATTCCTGCAAATTAATATCGCGTGACTCATCCATATTGCGCAAACTCCTCGATATAAAAGACGGAGTAGGGTCACCGTTTTCCTATACCTCATTCAATTAAAACAAAATGAACACGAGCGAAAGACGGAAAAAATCACAATGTTACGCTTAGTCGCTTCGTAAGGTATATTAACCATATCGAGCGCCAGCTTGCGCCATTGCCTCGCTTTGCGCTTAAAGCCGGCAAAGGGCATCCATTCAGGTACCCATTTGAGGATAGGGATCGAATCGACAAGAAATGCACCCGGAATAGCGGCCTCGAAGAGCGGACGAACGCTCGTAGCCGCAGTCTCGACATAAAGATCATTCTTTGGTTGTATTTTCAGTCCATATGTCCATTCTATGATTGTCTCACCCGCCATCCTGGAGAGAATTTGAGATATATCGGACAGAAAGAGATAGATGATTTACGAACTGGCGAAGTTTACTTTCTAGGTCATCTTGTGAGGTTAGTAGAGCACGGAGCAGACCATGGGTAGCCTTCAACTCGTAAGGACGGAAATGCATGGCAGATGTAGAATTAAATTCTTGGTGCAGTAACCGACGGTGTTGACGCCTTTAAGGATATTTTTTTTACTTCTAGAATTTTTGGGAGTAGGGACCGATAGTTACCAATAATCACCTAATGCCGGACTTGATGGATTTAAAGTATAAAATGAGCTAGTTAACTCGCCATACGGCATCCAGCCGACATTGAAATCCCATCCCATTAATTCGTTAACCATTGGCATCCTCATTCTGTGACAAAATATCATATATAGGTTCGCATGAAACCATTGTTAATGGAGATGCACCTGTTGGAATATATCGAAGACCTCTTTTCCAACAAATCCGTAGCCATTTGTGCATTGTCCAAGACGATGATGGACGTGCCTGCAATATCAAGATGAATGATATCAGAGCCTTTGAAATACCATCATTATTCGCGTCTGCAGACGTGCAAAGGCATCAATCACCCAATTCCTTGCACCATTTATGATAGGTCACCCATTCTAAGCTTTTTGGTAGATCTAGAAGATTTCCTATGATAGGCAGCTTCCTCGGGCCTGGTGGAAGGGGTAACTTTGCATCCTTGTGTCTCTTGAAGTAGAGATAAAGCACAACCACGAATGAGATAAAGCCTAGGTCGAAGATAATGTATACCATAGGGGAGGTTTTACTGGGAGATTAGTGGAGAACAGCCTCTTTTGAAGTCTGCAGATGCTTCCTTTTTGCGATGAGACGAAATCCGCCCGCGATCATGATGGCAACACTTCAATTCGAGCCTAAATTGACACTACTCAGGAGGTTTTACTTGGAGAACAGCCTCTTTTGAAGTCTGCAGATGCTTCCTTTTTTCGATGAGACGAAATCCGCCCGCGATCATGATGGCAACACCTCAATTCGAGCCTAAATTGACACTACTCAGGAGGTTTTACCGGGGGATAAATGGACAGTCCCTTTTAAATGCGGATGCTTCCTCTTCGCGATGAGACAAATCCCGCGAGCGATCATGATGGCAACAATTAAATTCGAGCCTAAATCGACACTACTCAACTTCTCAAGCTTTCTAATTCCGAGTTTGCGCGATTTACTTGCTCACTCTGACTTTTGAGTGTTGGGAGGTGCTTTGTTGATATTTCTTGGACGATAGGCTAAAAATATCCATTATTCGTCGTTATAAGAATTCGGTTGTTGGTAGACATGTTTCTGCTGGGGTCATCAACACTAATCCACACTGAGGAAATGTGCAAGGTGGAAATCAGCGAGAAAACTGCACAGATGCGCTGGCATCACTGAAGAATAATCTTTTGACCGTGGTCTGAATAACACCAGTTGACCTCCTGACTTTTCTTATAATGTTCTCAGTGATTCTCGTCAAAGTCAGGAGCTTGACTTCGAGGAAAGTTGGTTGTATATATAAGTCCTAGGCCTGGCCCACCTTCTCAAAGCCTCAGTTCGTTGTACAGGAATGCTGTGAGCATATGCTGTGCACTATCAAAAAATGGCAGTACAAGCTGTTAAAAACTGGCAGTGCAAGCTTTGCGGGTATATCGATACGCACCCTTAAAAGCAGTCATTCCCCCCCATTGATCTTGCTTCCAACTTCCACCATACGTTGCCACACACGGGTGACCCTTCAGAAAGACAGAACCAGATTGAGTCACCTAAATCAGGTTTTAACTTGATATCGACTTGAATCAACGTTGTGAGGTGAGTTTCCGACTCTTACCTCGAACACATAGCTAAGGGAGACGTTGGACAGCGTGATAAATTTTTTTAGTGTCCGTCCGAAGAAACCTCAGCAAGGTTAGCGTCTACTTTGCGTCCGACCGGGCCTGCTACTCTACCTTCTATGGGGACTTCAACCACCGACCCCTCTAAGCCTGTGAAGGATCCGAAGGGTCCGAAGAAAAAGTATGTTATGATTATCATCTCAATACAAAGTGATCGACCCAGTGTCGATCTTGTGCAGATCTCGAGGGGTTGCTCGACCTTCTAAGAAGACCTCGTCTACTTGTCCGAAGGGGCCTGCTGATCAACATTCTATGGGGACTTCAACCACCGACCCGTCTAAGCCTGTGAAGGTTAGAGGCCCGAAGGTTACAAAGTAGTAATCCGGATTCCGGAACCATACCACTTGCTATCCACTCTGATAGGAAGTCATATTCGAACGTTCTCTTCATGTAAACCATTCGAGACGTTAGCGGCGTTGAGCAGGGCGATTGAAAATCTTGAAGGAAATTGGATTAGAACTGGTTCCTTAGGCGCCTAGATTTATACTTAAGTCATGTAGTGCTTTGTTACCATTGACTCGTATCTTGTGGATGTTGGTCTAGGATATGTATCAGCGGCAGGGCATTAGAATCGCAAGCCAGGAGCGCGTTATTTGTGCGGGACAAACAATTGACGCCTCCCTTCAGCCACGAACCACGTCGACGCAGCCAGCCCACCGAAACTCGTCCTGGACGAGTTCGTCACCACCGCCACCGCCGTCTCCGCCACCCCGCCTACCCTCCATCCGTACTTTGGTTCTTTCGCAGCCTCCATACACGAAGTGCGTTCCGGAAGGTGTCGAAGGAGATTGTCTCTCTGTCGGCTTTTGGTGTAGTTTGCTTTCGTTAGATCCACAAACACATTTGGGGTTCTTGACGTCGCTGTTGTCG
>QLOM01001726.1:0-16071 GCA_003313785.1 Termitomyces sp. MG148 | reverse complement strand
GACGGTCTTGTACTAATGTCCGTCCCGATTTCGCACAATCCCACACTGATTCCTAAAATGCCGTCGCATAAAAGCGCGTTTGCTCAAGCGCCCCATAACCTGGAATTTTTCATGTTCTCCCGACGTCTCCTTGCTGCTGTCTGTAAAATGCGTGCATTCGATCTCATCAAACGTACGCTATCCTTTACGAAAATGAACAATGACGAAACAAGTGATAGAGATGAGTGCCCGGTGAGCGCTCCTTTGGAATCATCCATCGTGATTGCTACTCATGATTGCGTTGCACCAGCTGAGATCCACGGGTGACAGTGACTGTAACTCGAATCAAAGCAAGACCATGGACAATGTCGATCGGAAGGTACGAGTCTTAAACTCAGTCACGTCGCCAACTCTTACATCACTAGAAATTGGACGCAGGAACCGATTACGTTCCAAAAACATGTTAATATGGCATTGACGAGGAGTTGCAATTTGGGTGTAGGGTATCCGTGTGTGCTGAGGCGCTGTTTTGGAAAGTGTCGGTCTTAGTCGAACTATAGTCCAATCTTTATCACTCCACTTCGTCACAACAAAATATAAATCAAAGTCGTTGTTCAAATACAAGCAATAAAACTCATGGTGAAATTGTAAAGAACGATCAAGTTTTGCTTCAACATGGGCCAGACTCGGACCGAAACAGACTTTTGAAGCGGGCTAAACCCTCCTTACTTATTAATCCTTGCCTCCCTTTTCACTTGCCAGCAGTCCTGTCCTGCTTTTCATGACATCTACTTCTACAATCCCGCGTTTATACAACAGATTCTAACTACGAGTGCCCAATAACCGACTGCGCAACATACGGCTCCTCCAGATACCTCGTTTCCTCCTCAGTGAGCTTCATACCTGCTACGGCTATGAGAAAAACTCTGGGTCAGTATTCAAGTCACAAAAATCTGAACACGGTATGATACCGCTCTGCACATAAGCATAAGAGACGTAGGGATGGGGATGTATAGAAATACTCCAACCAAAGAGAAGATATAAAGAGAGACACCCACCAATCAACTCTTCCAGGTTCTTCAGGCTCGTAGTGCCAACGATCGGTGCTGTAACACCCTCCTTTGAGAGCGACCACATTACTGCAACTTGAGCCATCGAAAGTCCTTTCTTATGCGCGAGATCTTCGACACTATGAGCCCATGGGTTAGCAAGGGTATGCGCACCGTGAGAGTACATACCGTTTCACAATCTCAGACGTCCCGGGTGCTTTAAGGTACTGACGGAGGAACCTAATGCACAAATGAGCAGAGATCAAGGAGAACAGGGGAAGGGGACACACCGATCTGTCTCACCACGCTTTGTTTGCTCTTTCATCGGACGCGTGAGGAGCCCGCGGGCAAGCGGAGACCACGGGATTGCGCCGACTCCAAATAGCTGATCCGCAGGGTCAGGTAAAAGAAAGAGAGAAAGGAAAGAAATCACCTTGAGTGTAGGGAACATCTCACGTTCTTCCTCACGGTAGAGAATGCTGTGATGATTTTGCATTGAGATGAACGGGGTAAGGTTGTGTGTGATCGCGTAGTCTGCGTAAATAATGAATAGTAAGTTCGGCTGAGGAGGCTGTGCACAATTCAAATCAGACTCGTACTTTGCATTTGGTGGACTAGATGAGGGGGTTAGCGAAGAGACAAGGACGGAGAGGAGAGGACAAACATTGGTAAGCGTGACACGAGCTCATGCCAATGTAGCGTACATATCCAGCTCTCACAACGTCATGGAGGGCTTGCATCTGCTTTGTATTAAAAGGCACGGACGAGGCAAAAAGAAAAAACAACTTACAGTTTCTTCGATCGGGGTTTCGTAGTCGAATCGATGGCCTAGAACATGTTATATCAGTATCTGCATATAAGATTATACATATACGTGCATTGTAAAACGTCGAGATAGTCGACACCAAGGCGCTGCAGACTCGCTTTCACAGAATCGAAAATATGCTGCATAGATTATCTTTTTGTAAGACAGTGTAAAAAGACAGCGAAGAAAACAGACCTTGCGACTTAAGCCATGCTGATTGACATACCCAAGATCATCCGGCTTCGAGCCAGGGGCAAAGAGGTTTGCTCCATCATCGCGCGCGACGGTGAAGTACACCTGTTGTTGAGTGTGTCAGTCCAAAAAAGTAAGTATTAGAAACAAGGACAAACCTTCGTAAGGATCACAATTTCCTCTCGTGGGAGCTGAAGCTGCTTGATTGCTTTTCCGAGTATGATTTCCGAGAGACCATTAGAGTACGCCTGTTGCACCAGTCAGAGTCAGAATCAGCGATGCAGCAATCAACCGAAGCGCGTACATTTGCAGTGTCGAAGGTCTGAATGCCAGAGTCGTACCTGTAGGATAATTGCCAATTGAATTGCGTGGGGTTACTGCTTATGACAATGAACAACGCACGCGAATTTGATATGCTTGATGGCTTCTTCCTCACCCAGTACCCACTCTTGCCACTGTGGGGTACCGTACTGCATCGTTCCGAGGATAATTCTGGATACTTTCAGACCAGAGTTGCCTAGACGGACTAAACGCAAGAGTTAGAAAATGATCAAGAAGTTTTTAGGGTTGCGCACCGTAAGGCATCTTAGATTTGGGTTGCTGGGCCATGTTGTAGTGCGAAATTCAAGACCAGGAAGTGGACACACAGTGTTTTATAGGCTTGTCGGGTCAACTGTGAATTCATGACGACCGAGACAGAAGTTTCTTGTTGCACGATCGGAACGGTCGAGATAAGATCTCGGTTCAACTCCCATCTAAGAGCGATATCCACTCAGGACTGCATCATTCTGACTTTGCTTACGCTACTTGAACTACAAGTCTCTGAGATAAGAAGGCGACAACGAAAGCTTTACAGCGTGGGTGTGGATCATACATACCAATGTAACTGTAACATAAAGTGAGCAATGCCGAGTATTATTTACTTGACAAGATAGAAGAACCGAATGAAAAGAGTGTCCCAAATGCATAAGTAGATGAGGAAAAGATTGGCGATGGAATAAGTAATGAGTGAGAGGAGGCACAATAAGTGCCGACAAGGTCTTAAAGACATGACAAAGGTGAGATCCGCAGCGGGAAAAGGGGGTCATCGTTATCGACTGACAGCCGACATCCTTTGCTCACCACCACTCCCACTCTCACGCGCTGAATCCCGCCACTGCGCAACCCTCGCCGCCTGCGCAGCAGTACCCACCCCCGCCATACTCGTCCTCTCCCCGGGCGCACGCACACCAAACTCGTCAATATCAGCGCCGTCGCGGCTACACGACGAGCCACCCGACGCGCCGGAAGACGACCGCGCGCGCTTGAGATCAAGCGCATGCAACAACGGCACATCAGTGCTCAGCGTGCGCTCGTGGTGCGTCCGCGCAACATCCACTCTGCCCCCAACGAGCGTCTCGTCCGCCTCGCCCCACCCCTCGTCGTGCCCGCGCATCGCCGTCGGCGTCGGCAGCCAACGCGCGCGCGACATCGCGCTGCCGCAGCGGCGCCGCGAGGACCGTAGACAGCGCCGACACGCGCCGCCCCGTCCCGAGCGGCTGCACGTTCTCCTTGGCCGCCTCCAGCACGTCGCAGTCTACCATCCTCTCGTCCCCTCCGTCTCCGTCTTCGTCTTGCTGTTGGCGTTGCTCTTCTTCTTGTTCTCGAGACGCACACATGTCGTGCAAAACAAACTTTTGAACATTGTACATTTGTTGTTGTCATGACATCAGATCGACACGTGATCGCGACTATCCTAACACAAAATACCCGCGATGCAAGTCACCGCCACGCCACACGCACAAGCTACAAGGCGAGAGCGAGCTGAACGTCGTCGTCCCGTTGCGCGGGGACCACAGATCCGACGAGTTGCTCGCCATTGCCGGCGACGAGCAGCCCTGCCAGCGCGGGATCAACAAAACAGAAATTGATCAACACGGTCACGCGTGTTTAGGCGACAACAAATGTACAATGTTCAAAAGTCAAGACGAGGTTGTCGCGATCACGTGGATCTTCGGGGGACTCACAGACGCCCCTGTCACCGTCAAGATATTCGTATTCTTCTTATTCAGGTGTGGATTATTCAAGAACACTGGCTATTGGCACTGAGTTTTATTCCAGACACTCAACGGCCGTCTTCAGACAGCGACGGCCGCAGCTCAGGCTACCAAATGAGGCGCATCACTGTATCTCCAATGCAAAACTCTGACTCTGATTCCTACACCGACTCCAACTCCATCGATGAGGTCGAGGCCACCCTCAACGACGACCTCGACGAACAGTTCGAACACACCGAGCAAGCACTCACAGAATGGTCTCAAGGCTCCTCGTCGCATCCATCGTACGCGTCAGGCTCGTACTCGGGGACGGGCACGTTCACGGGCACTGGATACACAGGTTCTCCGTCTTACCCTTCGCTCCCAACCCTCACTCTGCGCTCGGCCGCGACTCCTCCGTCCGACCCTCGTATGCGCCTCAGCAAGATCTCTGAGAGGACAGAGGAATCTTCTCGTCCCGTCTCTGGGGTATCTGCAGCCAGGCCAGCCAACCCAACACCAGACGCATCTCGCCGCTCAGCCCTGCTCTCAGGGACTTCTTCTCATTCACGAATGTCGACTGATCCTGGACTGCCGCCTCCGGGACGCACTGGCGAACTCATCGCCGTCTTTGAGACCAGCTCTGGACATGCAAGGGCCACTTCTACTCCAGGAGAGAGTGCTTCCAGCCCCCTTTACAGCACCAGCTATGGATACAACTCGCGACCTTCATCACCTTCCAAGACGTCAGCGTCGTACACGGCAACAGACACAAGGCCCACGGGTTCGTCCTTCCTATCAACGGCAACAGACACAAGGCCCACGGATTCGTCCTTCCTATCACCTGTCACGCGGCCTTCGACGTCCATGTCGGGCGATGGCACCTTCCTTTCGACAGCGCCTGGTGGGACGTTTACACGCACCACAGGCTCATACATTACACCAAGCTATACCCAGTCGCCCAGTGCATTCAGCCGCACGACTCGCACTGAGACTGACGCAACATTCACTAGAACTGACACGCCTACCTACACGGGAGCTGACACTCGTGCATTCACCACAGACACCCGCACGAGGGCGGATACGCGTACATACACCAACACGTTCACGGACACGTCTGTCACGCCCACCTCGACTCTACGTCGTCCTCAACAGATATCTCCTCGTTCACCATTGACGTCAGTACGCAACATCGTAGCATTATGGAAAGAACGTACACCTTCAATTAGCCGATCCGCCGGAAAGACCTCTGCGGTGGGTTCGGCAACTAGCGTTTCACCTCTACCAGAAGCAGAAGGATTACTCGGAAGAACGAGAATGCAAAATGGCAATAGCAGGGAACCAGTAACGCCAACACGGAAAGACAGAACCAAAAGTGCACAGCTGCCTCCTGGCCTGGACGTTGCAGATTTGCTTCCCTACACACAAAGCACTGAGGCGGTGAGTCCATCGAGTCCAGCTTCGCGGTTTTTTGACTTTGTGCCTGTTTGTCTATAGCCTCTCTATATTGGCCAGCTGTGGTACCTCAACGTTCATGACACGGCTCCATACCGCTGGCAGAGATGTCAGGCACTTCTCTATCCAAATTCGTTGCTTCTTTCGTGGTTGTCTCCAGCAGGCGGAAGAGGTATTGTGGCTCTTGACCTCCTGAATTGTTCTAGTGTTCAGTCTGCACCTTCCCCGACGCACCCCTCGGCACGAGATGATATTGGGACTATTGCGGCGAAGGAACAGAGTATGGAGAGGGATGGCCAACCGTTGATGGATATGCTTGTGCCATTCCATATGTTTTATGCGGATGGAGTCGAGAGACTGGCGGCGGAGAGTTTATTGGAGCGTCAGAGATGGGTGAATCGCCTATGGTATGTTCTCTTCCTTTATTTGAGCTTCGTGCGCTGATGCCATGTACGCGTTCGTAGGGAGACGGTGAACCGACCGGTCGTCATGCCAGATTCCTCATCCGTGACGCGCTCGCCAACTGGCTCAATTCGAACCATCCTTTCCATTGACAGTCGCTCAAGCGTTACGAGCACCGGTTCACGTTCAACAGTTTACATCCCACCCTTAAGCTCCCTCCCGTCAATTCCTGACTTTTCATCCAATGCGTCTTTGCGGTCCTCGAGATCCGACAGACTTACGCGCGGGACATCAATTCTATCCTCACACCACACACGTACAGTCGACGACACCGTCATATCCAACCAAGAGTACATCTACCCCGGCGACGCACGTGCCATTCAGCCCGCTCGAACCGGTTCTCTCCTCAGACGCAGCGGCTCTATGGCAGATCTTGACGCCGAGTTCGCCTTGGCAGTGTCGCGCGCGAGGGACGCAAGGCCGGGTTTGGGATTCCCCAGTCTCGTGTTGGGGGGATCGCCCGTCACGGTGTCGAGTGGTCCGAACCTCGGTCGCAATGTAGTCGTTACACCGCCCCCCGGAGGCAGGGGAAGCGATCGTGCGCGCTCTGAGATGTCAGATGAACACTTTTTCTCTGCTGGGTCGTCGACGGAGGGATCGGGATCGAGGTCGACTGGTTATACGCCGACTTCCTATCTTTCAGAAATTCGCACGTCGACGGCACTCAGGACGGATACGACGCCGTCGTCGTATGGGTATACTGCTTCTGGGGGTTCTATGACGAGCGGGACGCAGATTGTGCCCTCGACGATGTCGTATCGGGGGGCGAGCTCTGCGTCGTATTTAGGTGACTCGCATGACGCTAGCTCAAGGTCCTCTGGTAGTACTGCGCCCTCGGGGACCTCCCTCTCGAGGACTAGAGAGGTGAGAAGGACGGGACCGAAGGGTTCGAGGCCGTATTCATCGGGGCGGTTCACGGATGGCTCGTCGGATAAGGAGGATCTAAGTGGGAGTTTCACGTCGGATAGTGGGACGCAGTCGATGGACTCGAGGAGTCGTCTAAGTTCAAGTTATACGCCGAGCAGCACGACCTACTCACAGCTTTATTCGGAGGGGACCCGCAGCTATACGACGTCTGGAAGTGGGAGTTATACGTCTGGGAGCGGGAGCTATACGGATAGTGGAAGTTATACGCCCAGCGGCAGCTATTCCAGTCGCAGCTATACGTCTGGGGAGCTCGGAATTCGGACGGGCAGTGATACTGCGACGCCAGGCGAATCTGACGAGACAGGCTACGATATCTGCTTCTCGTCCGATCTCAATGGACGGCTGACGACGTCCAGTGACGAGACCATGACACCATCATCATCTGTGACCCCGTTGAGACGAGAACAAGTAAGCTCGGATGCGGAGTCAGAGAACCTTGTCACGGCTTCTCAAGGTAGCTCGGACTACGTCTCAGCGAGAAGTCCGTCCTTGAGGGGCTCTATCTTGTCAGCTGGGGGCTCTGAGACGTCTTATGCATCGTTCCCCACCATCCCTCCTGAATCAGAGTTCATGACGCCGGATACAGGCTACTCCCACTATCGCACGAGCTCTGAGCCGTCCCTGGGCTCAGAGTACATCACTGCAGAGCCGTGCCCCACGATTCCATCGGAACAGAGCAGTCCCACTCTCTCTTCGATTAGACTGAGGTCGGAGGATGGTGCTCCAGATGTGGTACGCTTGCCTCCACCTTGGGTGATTCCGTCGATCAGGTCGCCGTCATTAGTGTCAGATGTCTACCCGCCTCTCCCACCATCTGAACCGTCGGAAGTATCTTCTATTCATCTTACGCCGTCGCCGCCGCTTCCCCCTCTGTCGCCCTTGCCCGAATCGGTGGTGTCTCTCTCACCCGCGCCAGTCTCGATGATACCTTCGTCCCCTGAGCTCCCGCCGCTGCCCCGATCAATTTCTTCGCGTTCACCGACACCGGTTCCTCAGGTGCCCTCGTTGTCAACCGAAAGTAGTGTTGCGACGCCGATTCAGAGTTATTACCGTTCGCCGTCGAGGGAAATGTCATTCGATCAAAGCAGTAGCAGTGTACCATCCGCTCCTGCAAGTGTGGTACTATCGAATTCAGCCGTGACACCCTCGACGTTGGTCCTATCAAGCTCTCCAACACCCTCTGAACATCCGTCAACGCCAGCTCCTCGTCTGCCAACTGTGCCGACAGTATCCAGTCCTACTATCTCGTCAGTAACAAGCCTGACTGACTTGACACCTGCGTTCTCAGAGTCTCTACGCACTCCAACATTGTCTGATCGCGCGCCACCCCCACAGAGCCCCCAGACTTGGGCACAGGAAACGAATATTTCGTATGAATCGTCTCAGTTGGCACCGTCGCCAACTGTGATGTCCTTGGCTGTACAAGAGGGGCCCGACACATCATTCGAGACGTCGTTCTTGAGGCCTTCTGGATCCGGTGTTTCTTCAGTGGACAGAATGAGCCCTATTTCTGAGACCCCGACCAGTCTTTCATCTGCAACCCCTCGCTCACCGCTTCCGCAGCTAACTCCTGTACCGATGCCGCCATATTCGATCTCCGTGTCTTCTGAAGCACCAACGCCGTCTCCTCTGCAGCATGAGCGTTCGCCGTTGCCTTCACTGTCGAGTATTCCTACGTTGTCTTCGATCACTACCTCATCATTGGTGACCACCCCGAGGACCTTCGCGTTGTCGTCTCCGCGCCTGTCAGACGTTCCTCCGCTTGCGCCTTCTGAGATGTCTTCGTCGCGTGTCCGGACGCCCTCTGCCTTTGCATTGTCTGAAGCGTCGTTGAGCCCGAGGGTGCCGATGATGGGACCGTCGCCTGTGTCGTCAGAGGTTATCAGTACGCCCTCGGAACTGAGTCTTACTGAGGCTTTTATTCAAGCTCCTCCGTCAAATTTGGCTCGATCTCGTTCAGATGCATCTTTCGTGTCCCAAACGTCGCTTAGTTCATCTGTTTTCCAATCGAGGTCGTTGGTCGATGGGGCTGATACGATCTCTACGATATCCTCTCTATTAAGTACGCCCTCTCAAGCAGAACGTTCATTGGTAAGATCTCTCTTTTTTCGTTCTAATAAGCTGATCAAATTAACCAGTCCCCTTCGTCTTTACCTCAGACACATATTCAGACGCCAGAGGGTTCCATTATCGTTTCACTTTCAACACCTCAAGGTTCTGCGCAGCCGACTCAATCCAACCTGACGACTGTCATATCTGAGAGTGTGCCGACGGAGCGTGATCTTTCGAGAGACATTGACCGTATCGCAGACGATCTTCGTCAGTACGATATGGCTCGCGGGGTCGAAAATAGAGAGCTGGCAGACAACGTACGGGCTCTCCGAGACGAGCTGCGCGACCTTTCCGATTATCTGCATCGAAGTCCACCACATCGGCCACCACCAGTTTTGCCTCAATTTGTGGATGAAAGAATTGGAGGAAGTACTCCCGTTTCTACGTTATCCCCAATTGATCGCCGTGGCCCACAACCTCCACCTCCACCTACATTGTCTCCTTCAACAAACCACGCCAGCGTCTGGTCGTATCTATCGTCGCATCATTCGGATGACGACCTTTTAGAATCAGAGTCACGGTACATTGACCCCTATGTATCGTCAGTTTTTACTCGTTCTCAAATCACTTTGCCTCCGGACTGTTCCTCTCCTGTTGCTCCCTTTCTTGTTGTTCCCTCTCCTGTTGTTCCCTCTCCTGTTGCTCCCTCTCCTGTTGCTCCCTCTCCTGTTGCTCCCTCTCCTGTTGCTCCCTCTCCTGTTGCTCCCTCTCCTGTTGCTCCCTCTCCTGTTGCTCCCTCTCCTGTTGCTCCCTCTCCTGTTGCTCCCTCTCCTATCACCCTTCCTGCTTCGACCCCTCCTGATTTTTCCGGCCCCTTGAACGAAATACGGAATCGGTTGAACGCGCTGTTGGATGGTCAAAATATGACCAATCGTATGCTTGATACGCTTCGAGATCGGGTGCCTCCAGTAGACCGCGAGTTGCAAGATCGACTAAGACGAATCGAAGAACTTTTGCGAGGAATGACAGAACCCAGAAGAGGTGGAGAACAATATTCGCAACCACATTCAGCAGACACGTCGAGTAATTTCCCAGCCCCAACCCCGATCCGACAAGGACCTTCGTTGATAGATCATCTTGAAGAAATATTGGCGACAAGAGTGCCTACACCAGTGATACAACCTCCGCCTGAACATATCCCTATCCAGTATAATCGCCGAGAGGCCAGAAGCATCAGTCCTATCTCAATTGCAGATTTGTCAAGGCGCTCGGAATCTGCGCCGTCGTTCGTTCAAGTATATCTCCCCGTACGGCGCCGTCGTTCTAGAGTCCGGATCGACCCACAGGTGAGCCGCGTCTGGACGTCCAGAACCACATGAACCTACTCCTCCCATTCAGGAGCGCGATGAACGTGTCGAGCCTGAGCCTATCCAACCTGCACCCATACCAATCAGAATACGAGACGGTCGTAGGAGGGTCGACCTCCAATCTGATGGAATTCATCGACGTTTTCCTCTTGCTGAACCTGTTATTGTACGTGTACACACTGCTACAGTATTCTAAGTTTTTTATCAATTTTACCTAGCCTCCACTGCACGTGTCGTCTTCGCGTGCACAGACAGCTCCTGAACCAGCAGGACCAAGTTGGTACCGACCACGCGATGAGAATGGTACCGGAATTGTCAGTTTCTTTCCTACTAGATTGACATTTTGGAACTAAAATTTTGTAACAGAGGCCTGCTCCTATCGCGGTCCGCGAAGTACCAACCACGTCTGCATCTCAGGGTCAAGTTCCACAACCGCCACAACCGCCACAACCTCCACAACCTCCAGGTGGGCAGCTTCCATATGAACGGATGCCTCAACCCCCGGTGAGTAGTATCGTTGTCCTGGTCGATAGTAATAACTAGAACTTTTGAAGGTGGTTGTCCAACTGCCGCCGGTGTTCGAAGGAATTATGGATCTATTAAGAGTGAGTTGCAGTGCATTGACCATTATTTGTGGCTAACTATGCCCCTACAGCAAAACCGTGATGCTCAGGCTGCGTCAGTACAGCAACAGCGAGGGATGATGGATTATATGGGAGCATTGAACGAATGGTTGCGGCGAGACACTGATGACCGTCACAATGAGCTACGCGGACTCAATGCCCGTGTTGACGAGCTCAGGGATGCCATTGACAATGTCAGAGTCCGAGGTAAGCGTTTGAACTGATTACATTGTTTATCACTCATGATTATTCCTAGTTGTGCCTCCTCCTGAAAGTGAACGTACTTCTCCTAGAAGTGTAACCAGTTCTACCCCCTCAGCCCTTGGCCCAGCTGTGCCTGCTCGACCATTGGCATCTAGAATCCGGACGCCCACACCACCTCATCCACCGGTGCAAATGCCGATACCGCACCGACCCGAGGGGCCAGTCATTCCTCCCGAGGGGCCGGTCATTCCTCCTGCACCTAGCGGATATCCGTCAGGCTTTATTCCATTTGAGCCTGTAATTCCACCCGTTGTGCCAGATGATCGACGTCGAAGAGCAACGCCTGTCCAACCGTTCATTCCCCCTGCTTTACCTGCTTCCGGCGTTGTTCCGGCGCCCCCCATCCCACCAGTTTATCAACAGACACCACGTCCTGGACCTATGCCAGTTGTACCCCCTAGTGAGCCTGTAATTGTACCTTTCATCCCTCCTGAGGTTTATCAAACTGGCTCACCACGGGGGAATCATGACGTAATCTATGAAGATGGGACAGCTACCAGTAGCAGCAGCCCCACCACAATGTCTGCGGAAACCAGGAGCTCCATACTTAGCCCAGCGTCTTCTCGGGACCACAGGTTGGGTGACCATGGAGGATATAGAACGAGCAGTAGTCGTCGGCCTACCTCTCGCAGCAGAAGGTCCTCTCGGTTACCGGCACCGATTCCAGTCCCGATACCACAGGTGTTCCCTTCACCTTCACATCCACTTCCAGTGCAACTCGAATCTACGATTGCCGTTCCCCCATCTCACCCCCACACTGAACCCTTGCATGTTGATCCGCTTCCGCCTCAGCAGCCAGCACCGATAATAATCCCTCAGAATGGCATACCAATGGTACCAGGACCCCAACCAGGGATTATACCGCCACCTGGACCAACAGTCATTCCGCAGTTCCCTTCAACTGGCCCGCCAGTGGTGATACAGCCTTCGCCGTCGAGTCGGTCGAGTAGTTCAAGCTCTGGACACGGTCGTTATCGGAGTACAAGTCGTAGTAGTAGTCACAGACATTACCCGCCGCCACAAGTCGCAGTTCCGCAACAGCCACAAGTCGTAATTCCGCCACAACCACTTCAGCCCACTATCATTATGCCGCCTTCTCGGTCACCACCCCGCATTGTCGTTCCCCCATCTCACCCCCACACTGAACCCTTGCATGTTGATCAGCTTCAACCTCAGCAGCCAGCACCGATAATAATCCCCCAGAATGGCATACCAATGGTACCAGGACCCCAACCAGGGATTATACCGCCACCTGGACCAACAGTCATTCCGCAGTTCCCTTCAACTGGCCCGCCAGTGGTGATACAGCCTTCGCCGTCGAGTCGGTCGAGTAGTTCAAGCTCTGGACACGGTCGTTATCGGAGTACAAGTCGTAGTAGTAGTCACAGACATTTCCCGCCGCCACAAGTCGCAGTTCCGCAACAGCCGCAAGTCGTAATTCCGCCACAACCACTTCAGCCCACTATCATTATGCCGCCTTCTCGGTCACCACCCCGCGAACATATCATTCCTCCTGGTCCCTCTGTAACCCTAGATCCTCCTCCGCCTCAGGTTTTACCTGAAACTGTATTGACGCTGCCTCAGAGCGAAATTCCGAATGTGGTCCAAGTGCTGGGCGCTTATCCTCCTAGCATGGTTCCCGTACCACAGCCGCAACCGCTCAATGTTATCGACGAAGTCGGCAGGAGTCAGCCTGAATCTCCTGAGCGTCGTCCGTCATCGTCGTATGACGACCGTTCGTCCTCGCCGTCGTGTCATCGGCCTCGTCGAAGACGCCGTTGCAGTTGCAGGTCTTATTCCCCTCGGCGAAGGTGCCGGCACGACGTTTCTGAGCACGGCCGACACCGACACCGAAGTCGCTTGCCTTGTGACCGTTGTCGTGCACGGTCGTCGTCTTATGATCGATCTCCATCGCCTCGATCTCGAGATCCGTGCCTTCGATGGCCAAGGACACGAAGTTATACTCTCGAATCGTCGCGGAGCTATTCTCCCTCACCAAGCCCAAGTCGTCGATACTCAAGTACCGATTCGATTTGCACCCGCGTACCGGCGCCAAGACCAATTGATAGCGCCACATCGGAAAATCTCCCCATTCACGTCATCAGCCCGACTACAGCGTGTTCCACTGCACATGATCGCCCAGTAACAGAGGAGTTACCAGCTCCTGTCGCCCAACGTGTCTCGCGATTCGGTAAGTCTGAATAAGCTCTGTCCACCATCGTCTAATCACATCCACCTATCAGAGGATTATGCACCGCCCTCGTCTCCACGTCCCTCCCAGCACACTTACTTTACAAGAGGAACGACTCCCCCGCATGTAGTACCTCCCCCGTCCCATGCAGGGGGGGAACGCGGGGGGTTGCATGATGAAGGCGGGCCTCTTCCTGTTCCAGGACACCCCGTCGGCGAACGTACTCCCGTTCAACGGCAGGCCGAGATTCTTCATGAAGATCGTTCGCCCACTACCGTTCCCCACCCGACCTCGGCCAGGTCTACAGCCCGGCCACTGCCACCACATCGTGCTGTCACACCGGCTCATGGAGACTTTGAACGTGAGGAGCAACACATTCAGCGCCTTCAGGATGCGGAGCAGTTTGTGCACGATGCGGCACAGTCGATCCTTGGAGCAGACCGTGACCGCGAGCGTGACTTCCGTCTCAATGAAGAGGACCGCGATCGTGTATTCCAAGAAGGAGAGGCGCGGCGCCATCAGGAGGCCCAGGAGCGCGCCGAGGCTATATGGCAAGAATTCCGTGACAGGATCGCTACGTTACCATTACCTCCACCTCCACCCCCTCCAGTTCAACCTCCCCATTCACCCCCTCCTACAGAAGCGGCTGTCGCACAAACTGAAGATGTGGCTGCTGACCGGTCATCCATACACTCACAAGCTCAGGTGCATACAGCTGTCCAAATGTTGGATACCATTGAGGCGGAGAGGGCCGAATTCGCTCGGGAACGCGAAGTCGCTGCGCAGGAGAGAGAGCAGTTGATGCAGGAATTGGCCACGGCACACCGGAATCAGACAGAGGCGCAAGACGCGCGTATCAAGCAATTGAAAGACGAATTGGCTGCAGTCCGCGCAGAATTCGAGAACGAAAAACAACAGCGGATGACGATTGAGACTGAGCAGCGGGAGCGTGAAAGTCAAGCCCTTCAAGAACGGGACGAAGCCCTTCGCAATCAGCTTGGGGATATTACCAACATAGTTCAAGAACACCATCTGGCTTGTGACGAAAAGAATGCTCGGATGGAGGAGCGTTGGCAAGAGAAACAGGTCCGTCGTGCAGACAAGGACCAAAAGATGGAGGCACTTGAAAACCTTGTGAGGAAGCTTGCTCAGGACATGGAAGAGAGTCGAGATCTCGCTTTGGAAGCTAAGATTGCTCGCGAGCGATCACCTAGTATGTGTTCTTGTTCTCTTGCTCCCCAAATACTGGACTCGTGTTTTATAAGATCTGCAAGACATTATTCAGAAGTTAGAGGAACAAAATGCAGCTCAACAGGCAATGTTGCAGGAGCTCTCCCAAAGTTTGTTTTTTTTTGTTGTTTAATCGCCTGATAATTGAGACTTTTTTCTTCACAGGTTGGCGTGAAGATTGTGCTCGTTATCATGAGGAAACCGTCGCCAGAGTGGAGGAGACTGCCCATCAACAAGTTGAATTCAATATCCAAGGAGTATGTATTTCTTTATACTCTACCTCATGTGCACTGATTCGACTGTTTTTGACAGTACCTCGATGAGTTCAGCAAAGCATTGGCAACCGAAGTCCGAATGTTGCTTGGCGAAGTTGGCAAACTGCGGGAGGAACGTCGTGGACTTCAATAGTATGTTTCTTCATCTGTCTTTCTTTCTTCCACCTTCTCATACTATAAACTCTAGCGAACTTGGGCAACTACTAGTGTTGCGATCCAAGTATGGTCCCGGCGGAGAATACGATCCAGATTGGTACGTTTACCTTGGGGTTGCTCCTCCTAACCGGTTCTTATCATCCCGTAGGAAACCAGCTCCTGGTGCACCGGGCGGACCTCCCCTGGACCCTCAACCACCTCCACCTCCAGGGCCACCTGCACCTGAGGAAGGTCCTCCACCCACTAAACCAGGGTGGCGTAAGGTCACTCCTCGGGTACCTCGTGTTAAAAAGCCCAAGAAAGAAGCAGTGCCACCCCCACCGCCCCCAGTTCCCCAGCCCGGACCGTCTTCTCACCCGCATATGTATCGTGGACCTGATCCAAGGACCTCTTGGGCCCAGTGGATGCGTGCGTAATCACACTTCTTGCTAGACTTCTCGTGATTAACATGGTTGGTTTTGTAGCGGATTCCAACAACTTGCCTAGTTTGCCATCGACGCCAGCGCCGGCGGCACATTTGTTGGTGCCAGGCCCGCACGAACGGAGCCCAGGCTTGTTTGGGCCTAGAACACCCACTGGTTCAGTCCGGCAGTAATTGTTTTTATATTGGAATATCTGGTAGATCGATATCATGACTATTTATGACCCTAACTATGTGCACGTGTGTGCTTCTTGATACTAATTTCTTTCTTTCTCTTTCTTGCATTTCATTCCTGTGTTGAATGATACTCACATTTGTGTACATCGAAACATCTTGTGGAAAAAATATCAATTGATTCCTCTTATTTACTATGGCTTGGTTCTTCGCGGATTGCTCTCGAGTATCATGTTCTCGTGAATTATTTTCCAGCTAAAAAAGGATGTTCAATGTGCGTGAAGCGCGAAGAGATCTTAATTTATATTACAGAGTATTACCCGACTATTCTGGGTCTATATCCATGGCTGCAACGGAGTCCCCTACGGGTCTGATCAAAAATTTTGTCTCTTCCACATTGTATAGGTTTCTGTCAGAGTTTGTCTTTTCTAAAT
>QLOM01001724.1:0-35478 GCA_003313785.1 Termitomyces sp. MG148 | reverse complement strand
ATTGCCATTGCCAGAGGTCATGCACATGTCTTATGTGACTTGCTTAGTAATTTGGAGGCTAGCCTCGAGATGACTAAGCCTCTGAATGCTTACTAAGCCTCTGGAAGCGTTGGCTACACTTGTTTGAATGATAACTAAAGAACCAGAGCACTTCAAGGGCTGAGAACAATAGATAGTGTTGAAGGAATAGAAGCAGTAAAGTAAAAGAGTGACAGCAGAAATAGGGAAATAAATAGAGGAAGAATGAAAGAATAAGGAGTGGAAGAAGGAAGAAATGAGGAGTCCCCTGACAACAATTGTGCAAGGAAAAAAAAATATTGGATATGCCAATCTGATTGCCAGCAGGTGCTAAGATCCTTGATGGTTTGATCATGGATCTTTCCCATGATCCAATCATCTGATTACCAGCTGGTGCTGGGATCTTTGATGATCTGACTGGATTATTCTGTGACAGCAGGTGCTGAGAATTATTTTTAACTCTGATTGCAGATCATTCCACGATTGAAATTGCTTTTTTTAGCACTACCACTCTCTTGGCTAACACTTTTATCATGATTTCAGACTCAGCTAACACCACTGCATTGGCTAACATTATTTATGATCTTGGCTAATCAAATTCATGATCTCAGCTAATGCTACATCCACTGCTAGCACTGGAAAGTATTTCCATTGGAAAAAGTGCAAAAAAACCTTTTATACCACTTCTATGTTGTTTTTTTCCCAAGAAATATATATTTCTCCACCAAAAAAGTCACCTTTTTTCCAATTCTTTTTTTCCAATTAAAAATACTATTTTTTTTTACCATCCTTTTCCTAGAAATAGTGCCTTTTTTCAGAAAAACAGTGGCAAAAGGCAACATTTTTCCTTGTAAAACAGTTGAAAAATGTTATGCTGACCATGGGGGCTCAGTCTACTGGGTGAGGCCCTTACAAGGAGACACAATGACTCCTGTGTACAATTCTGGGACCTACTAAGGCTCCAGGGATAAAACACTATGCTCTAGGGTAGGCACGGGCATCTAAGAGATTTCTGGGGCTAACCACAAGATATACAGGCAAAAAAAAAATTCCGGTGAGTCCAGAGGTGTTGTTGAAATAGGGAGGGGGAAAACCAGGGTCAATTATAGGGACTACGGAGTTTGAGTTGAGAGAGCAAGATGAGACAATGAAAAAATAAACTGAGGCTAGAGCGATACAGGTGAACTGAGTTGGAACATGATGTGAAGAGTTACAATAAGGCTGGAACTTGGAAAAGAGTCAAAAGAGGAAGGGAGAAGGCAAGACACGAGTTGGGAAACTAAACTGGGGGAAACTGAGACCAGAGAAGATTAGATGAAACACAACACAAGTTGAAGACAAAGAGGGAAACACAATCAGATTGAATCCAGCATGGACAAGTTACTATCAGGCTGTTATCAGATTGTATGCAATATCAAGACTATTGACTAAGTTCCTAGTCTACTATTTAAATATGGTTACGGGCATGTTCTGGGCCAAGCCCTTGATTTCTAGGTTTGAGCACAGCTCCAGGACTCTATACTGATTAGTGGGTGTTGGTACTAATTAGGCAGCAGCAGTGTCAAAGGCTCTGGGGGTGGGTGATGTGCAAGTCATGTGTAAGGTCATAATTGCTGGGTGATGTGGAGTGATCACTGTAGATAGCGTGATTGCCAGAGGGGGCCAGCAATGTCCAGAGGGGGTTGCATGACTTTCTGGGGGTGATTGGTGATATCCGGGCTGATGGAGTTGATAGCCAAGGTGTTGGAAAACATTCCACTAAGCCACACGTAATTGGCATGATTGACGGTGGCACCTGTGATGGCCATGGGAGTGAGGTCATTGTGGGTACTTGGTCCAGGGTTGTGGGGCTGATCAGAGAAGTTGTCCTCTGGGGCTTCCAGGGGTGTGGGAGTGGTTTTGAGGTTCCAGAGTTGGTTGCGGGGTTTGCGAGTCATGACAAGGAGTCTATACATCCAGAGATTGCCTAGCACACCATCAGAAGAAAAAAACAGAGAGGGTAGCAAGCTTTTGAACAAGTGGAATGATAAATTAAGGCTATGCCTTAAGCCAAATTCCCAAATTCCAACACCAAAGTAATCACCATCAAAGTAATCACCATATAACACCTTGTAAGTCAACCTCTTGCACATTGTGGTAATGCCTTGATTGAAGTTAGAATTTGAAGCCTTTCCAGTCTGTCCTTTTATACTCCAATAGGTGGCTTAAACTGAGAGTTAGTCACCACTATGTTTTGAATGCAATACAGATCAGCATCATGCATGAATTCAGTATGCAGAAGGAGGATTAAATTACATAAGTTCCAAGGTCTAAGTAATTTGACTTGGGGAAGCAGGCAATGCCATTCCGCTATGGCATATACTCAGATGAGATATTGACCTTCCATGAGAAATAAGGCAGCGCGCAATTTGAATCTGCTTGTCCCTGACCATTTCTTCCTAAGCTTCCGACTTGGGGAAGCGGTCAATGCCATTCCAGCATGCAGATGTCAGCTTGACAATATCATGTGGTCTCAACGACTTGTTGATGTCATCATGTGATTTCTTTCAAAAATCTATTTCAACTCACAAAACACATGTATATGCACATGTTGATGCTAGCCATTGCTATCCCTTTTTGTCAGCTGTCTCTGACAACATCTATGAGCATGGTAGTACATTTCATTTGCTGCATTAAACAGCTCAAATATGCTCAAATTGCAGGGCAATTGCTGTTTTTGTATTTTGAAGTTTTTGAGATTCAAAATTTTGGAACAAAGAATAGAAGTGAAGAGTTCGACGGCTCTTTGAATTAACGGAAGGAGACGAGCTCTAGGGTTTGAATTCATCTGTTCTTGTATCACACGCGCACTTGCCAGCACCATTGTTAAATTGAGCTTTTGTTCAGTTTAGAGGTGAAAGCGACCCGACTTTGTATGGACAAGCTATTCGTAGTCGATCATCTCTCAGAGACACGTGTCATCATTGAAACTCAAATATGTATAGTGATACACCTGTCTCAAGTACGAGACAGGAACTGAGCAAAAAGGAAAACAAAATAATAAATAAATAAATAAACTTATCTTGTTGCCCTAAAAAGTCTGCAGAAAAGCTGAAAACTGTAAGCTTGAAAGGTCGAAAACCGCAAGACGTACCTCAGAAAAACCACCAAGAACGCACCACTACGATTAACTCAGCAACGAGCAAAACGAGGAAACTGGCAGAAAGTCCGCGATCAAACGGCAACGAGCCGAACCGAGGCAGCAAGTGATGGGAACAGATCTCGGACCGTTCTCCGAGATCAAATCCATCAACCGATCAATTATGCGATCATAGTTGAATTCGGTAAACTGCAGTTCCTCCCCCTTTCTACATCGTACTCTCGTTTCCTCCGCACCTCGGCCTCCCACCACGCGGCATGCAAAACCTTTAGACGGTCGACGGCGGCTAGGGACTAGAGAGATAGGGAAAAGAAGCGGAGAAGGGAGGAACCAACGAGGAGGTCACCGGCGCAAGGATTACCCAACTCGGCAACACCAAAACCGGTGCCCAGGCTCGGTAGCTTGCTATACCGGACAGCCGAGTACGGAAACACCATAAACCAAAACCGTTACCGCGTGGACACGCACTGGTCCGTGCGCAAGGGGGAGCATATAAAAGGGAGGAGGATTTCGAGGGGAATGGCAAGCAATCACTTGCCACGGCTCGGGATCCCCAGGGAGCGCGATACCTTAGGCTTACGAGCACTGCGATTGACTTCAAGGCTTTTATTAGTAATACAATTGTTTGAGCCTACGTTTTGTGTGAATTCATTTTAATTGAAGTCATTATAAACTTTAAAATCAATACAAAACTATTACAACACGCATTTTCTAAAAAGGTGTGAGGTTGAGCGCAACTAAGCCCCACGAACTAGTGAACTAGTAAATAAACTGAGTCCGACCTTGTGTCACTGACTAAGTGAAGTTACAATTTCGCATCAATAGTTACATTCATCACATCCTCTACATTGCAGCCTGACCTGCGGTCTAGATTGCATAGACTGGTATGAGTACAGGAGAACTACTATGAATGCGGCTAACTACGCACCTCGATCGGCAGGAATGCCATTAGGATGGCGGCAACCATGAACAATGACGCAGCGACGAATATGGACCTGAGGATAAATGACAACAATGGTAATATAACTGAGCTGGAAGGCGAGACTTTAACATGCACGCACCCATTGGGTGACGATCCATGGGCAGCGGCACCAGAAGCGGTGGTGGTGACGATTTTGATAATTGGGGAAAGAAGACCTGTGACTCTGTTGAAGCTACTCGCAAGTGCATCGCCAGTGCCGCGGTGGGGTGCAGGGAAAACCTAAGGTCGTCTGTTAATCCCGTTAAGGCGATGGGCGAGTTGGCTACAAACCTCTGGGGTATATGCGTAAAGGACGCCATACATCTACGCAAACCGAATCAAAGTCGTGAAGCATGAGTCGACTGAGGACTTACGGCATTTCTATGGGAGTAGACACATACGTGAGTAATGAAATCACGATTCAGGCCGACGAGGGACTTTACTGTGTGACACCTGATGCACATGACCATCCAAGTACGGCTTTGTCCGTCTTGCTCGTGGTGAAGAGGAAAAGGAAGAGCCCGGTAAGTCCAGTCGAGACTGTCATTGTCAACTTCCTCCCGCCAAGAGACCACCTACTTTTTGAACCACGGGTCCAGTCAACGATAAGGCAGGCAAGGATAGATCCAGGTATTCCCATGATTGAGATAATGGCGTAGTTGCGATAGGTCGTGCTGATGCTTCCGGAATCAGCGGAGCTAGTGACGCGCTGCTCAAGATACAGGGGTAGGAAACCGTTGAATAGAGGGTACGCGAGTCCAAGGAGTCCTATAGCATTGATCAGTGAGTTATGTTGGCGTTCAAATGGTGATCAAACGATATCATACCCCAACAGAGGATGATCAGCGTGGTGTTGATCGCAAGTCTACGACCGGAGAACAAGGGTCTGATATGCGATCTACAATCAATAAAAAGCCGAGTCAGAAACAGCGACTGCCTTGCGAATCGAGGATTTTACAGAGAGATGGTCGAAAACGCGTGCTTCACCACCTGAAGAGATGATTTCGGAACATACTCAGAGACATCCTCGATAGCAGAGAATTTTTCCAAGGTAAGGCTGATGGTCTTGCCATTCCGTTTTGCAATGTGTTCAAGAACCTTTCAAGATAAAGCCTTTAACTAAATGAAGACGATCGCTTGAAATGGGTCTTACGGCAATGGCCTCTTGATCTCGTCCTTTGGCAACGAGATACTTCGGTGACTCTTGGAGATCGAAGACGACGAAGCGCATGATGAACATGAGAAAAGTTATGCAACCACTTTTGAAAAAAAAAAGTAATCACTAATACGCTTAAATTTTGACGGGAAAATACGCACAAGGTGTAACTGGACAGGGGACAACCCCCATTGCGTCAGTGATTGTCATTCTACTGGAAAAGCACAACATACTATGCGTATCTCCAGCCCATGTTGTCACTCTTTAAACATATTGTAGCGGTCGCTTCACAGGAAAAGTTGCCAATGAAGACCCATGCGATCAACGATGCGATGAATTGGCCAATAGCCCACCATATAGAAAGAAGAGTCAATGTCCACTGGGAAAAATCAGCTGTCGACTCATTTTAAACACTCGAAATATACTCACCTGGTACTTTTGAGGGACGTGTTCGAGATAGAGAGCGCCTGTGCAGTCAGAATGAACAATCAAATGCGGGCTGAATAGATGCATATTTACCATCTACAGGCAAACTAACAAAACAAGAATTGGAAACTCAATGACAAAGTAATAGAATGGCGTACTTTCCACCAAGTCCGAAACCAAGGCACGCTTCCAAGGATGCAAAGGTGACGAAATCAGGGGCTCCACCAGCTGCAATCCCAAACACACCAGCCAGGAAAAGTGTGATCTAAGAAAACTTTTTAGGGTGGAGAAAAAAACAAACAAAAAAAAAAACAAAGAATATGACTGACATTAAAAGACAGCTTTCTTCCTATCAAATCCGCCATAACACCCCACGTCATCGCGCCAAGGATTAACCCAACATAGAGCGCAAATGTTGTATATTCCACGCGTGAGGGGTGTAGCTCTTGCTGCACCTGTCCTAATACAGTTGCGACACCTTGAAGCCATATATCTGATGGACGTTTCGCGACGAGAAATTTCAAGAGAACGCGGTGAACCGTGATTGTTGGACTCACTGTCTGCCATCCACCCGAAGCCTGTCAAGACAAAAAGCTGCCACTGATACCTCCCAAATCCAATCCTTCGTGATGATAAGTGTGAGAGTTCATCAGCAGCTGGTAATAGTTGATAAGGACGAAGTCTGGCTTACTCTTCCTGCATGCATTTGTTGACTTTGGATAAGGCAGCTTAGTACGAAGCTTCTCATCACAGAGAATGTAACAAACTAAGATGGCATTTGAGCCCATATGCACGGCTATAGCCTTCATTCGAGCAGTATGACCCGTCTGTCTGGGATTCTATGTTTGCGACATTTCCAAAGGTCTTCTCGTCTTCCAACTCTTGGGAGTTCATTGCGATGGGCTGGCAGATCGAAAGTAGTGGATGAGAAGCTTGAAGAGCTTAAGGATCCGGATCCATGGTTTGACAAGTTCGCATGGAATCTATCTTGAAACAGAAGGTGGGCCGAAAGGCTCACGCTCCGGAACAACACTTTGTGATGCGGCCAAGATGCGGCAACTTCAGGTTAAGAAGTTGGAGCTGTCGAATTTGGCACTTGTTTGTATTGATACCGATTGGAGAGCGTATTGCTATAGCTATATGTGAACCCTCAGGCTATTGATACGCCGGTCTCGAACCTGAAACCGGCAGAGGTAGCAGAATATACCCCAAATTGGCTGAGAACTGTAAGCCAGCATCGAAAACTGTAGACGCAAGGACTTACTCCGAAAAGTCAGCCACCTGATACATAAGAGCTTCGACGCGTGACATGAGTGTGACCGTGAAACTGCTGTCTCTTCTCTTAACCACCATGGCGCTGTAGGAAGACGCGTTGTGGTTTAAGCAGTTCATCGGCCAAATTCGCGTTTTCACTGCGTGGTTTGCTTATTGCGTGTATCACTCTATATGACATCCCGGACCAGGGGGACGATCTCTCCCTCGGTGCCTCCTGAGAGCCAAACGCCCTCCCACCGCGCTCAGCTCATTGAACGAACTATATGCGGACGGGGTGGACTGCCCCACCGACACAGCAGACCATGGAGCGATTGGCCAGAATGCGCACAATGGCTTCGAAGTGCCGCGACCACCCCCGGGTAAGCTCGACCATCCCCAAATTTGGCAGTACGACCAGCTCCATCGCCGGCGATGGCGCCGACAACAAAGCGTTCCGGACCTACAGTGCAAGCGGGTACACAGGAGTCCTGCATGCTTTCCCAGAACGGTAGACAGAGCAGTCCCGGGTGGAAACTCGGGGCACCTGGGGGACCCCTCCCGCACCTCGACAACCCGATCCGCCACCGCCGACCCGGCGAGACGCTCGCGATCTTTGGAGGCGGAACATCCCCAATTTCCTATGGTATTGGAGGTTGAGGGGGCATAAACCGTTGTAACCTTACCCGATGACGTTTTCTTGCGGGTCATGCAAAGTTTTGGGTGTAACGTGCGCCGTCGAAGTCAGCCGATCTTCTATATAGAATTGCACTTAGTCTCGCGTGACCGTCTGTTGGACGGGGAATTTGTGATTGATTGAGCATGCATGTCCCGAGAATGAGATGCTTTGTGGGTAATCGTCTATTAGACGTGCATAGACCCCGACTATTGGTGATTGTTTGAGAGTGCATATCCTGGAAATGCACTGTTTTGTGGGTTATCGTCTATTGGATGTGCGTGAACCCTGACTATTGGTCAGCTTGTTTCTGATGTACCCGATGAAAGGGATGTCTTGCAAGTTCTTGAGTACGCTTCACAAGCGCGTTGACATGCAATGTATGCATGGAGGTATGCGCGGAGGGTCTTGGTATGCAACATATGCATGGGGTTACACATGGAGCTTAATATATGTCAGTGCCTTTGGTGCTTATTTTGCATTCTCTGATGTTGGTCATCAGAAAGGCATGCATGACTCATCCATGGCAGATTTGTAGTGGTTTGCCAAGAAATTGGATGGAAACCATCATGACAGACCACTTGCTGGTAGCCATTTGGGTGAAAACCTTGCTCATGGAGTTCAAACCTTGGCAGAGCCTTTTGAATTATGTCTGCTTCCTGTACATTTGCTGGTAGCCATTTGGGTGAAAACCTTGCTCATGGAGTTCAAACCTTGGCAGAGCCTTTTGAATTATGTCTGCTTCCTGTACATATGTGTTTGTAAAAGATGGCAGACTCAGTAGCTGCTGTGACAAATGCTGCATCTTATTTGCTTGGAATCATGAGGCAACTATAAGGGGAAGGCTTGACATCTGTGGAACTCCTTCTATAGAGTATGCAATGCAAATGATGAGTGAGAGTTGTGTGAAGGAGTATGACCAATGCTGAGTAAGGTCCATACATATGACTTATGACCATGAGAGACAACAGAGCTGGAGTCAGAATAGAAAGGGCTATAGGTGAGCCAGGTGGCAGTGAAGATGCCACCAAAGAGACAGATTATCCCAATCAGTGGGTTCTTTGAAATCCAAGGGAGAGTCATGCATAGAAGCCATAGAAGGAGGTGGTGTGGACTGTGTAGGGGCCATAAGAGAAGGCAGTGCAAACTAAGTATGTAGAGAGTTCCAGAGTAGATGATGTGGATTCCCTAGAAGAGGCCAGTGCAGCAACTGCCAGCACAGTGTTGCCAGATTGCTGCTTTTCTTGTGCATGCACATGTTTCTTAGCAATGCATTTTCCAAAGATAACAAGAGCTTTATCAATCTGCTGATTGGTGCTCAAAATAGTGACAAAAAGTCAGCCTTCATCACCAGCTGGACCAACCAAGAAGACAGCTAACCAGGAGCCAGATAAGTCATGAGCTTGTTTAAGGCCATGCTTTTGATGCCCAATGACATGCACAACAAGAGAAGTGGGGAGCTCAAGAGCACATTTGTAATGAGAGACTTTACCGTTGGTAGAAGAAAAATCCTGAGCAAGAGGGATGTCCAAGGGATTATTAGAAGTAGCAAACAGGACCTATCAAGATTTGTGAGAGGGGAGCATGGTAAGAGTGTTGGAGGACTCATTAGAGCAGCCAGGAGGAGCATAACAGTGGGCAACCAGAGCATTACTATGCTTATCAGTGGTTCAGGCAGCAGCAGCAATCACATGTCCACTCTTCAAAGTGGCTAGTCTGCATTCAAGGGCAGTAAGTGTCAGCTGCATCTGCTGCATTATAGAAAACCAGTGGGTGGTTCAGTGAGGCATTGTGGCAGGGCCTGTCCCAGAAACAGGAGGAGTACCAAAGGCCAGATTGGAAGGGTGAGTAGAGGGCACCACTGTAGGAGTACAAATTGTGGAGGTAGAGAGAGACCAAGAATTGGAAGACATAGTAGGGGATAGAACTGGATACTGTGGGCTAGAAGGGCAGACAGTGTAGGAGGCTGAACACTCTGTGAGATAAACGCTTAATGTCTGTAGAACTTCTTCCACAGAGCTGGCAATGTAAGTGACAAGTGAGAGTTGAGCAAGTGTAGAGGCAAGCAAGAAATGGGCAAAAGACAAGTAGCAAAGGGTCAAACATTGCCAGAAAAGCTCACAGTTGGTTCAGTAAACACTGCTGGCACTGGAAGGTATTTCCATTGGAAAAAGTACAAAATAAACCTGTTATACCTCTTCTATGTTGTTTTTCCTCAAGAAATATATAAGTTGGTTCCCTGAGGCACAACATTCCCTTGTTGTTGCTGCATTATTGGAGTGGACTCAGTTGAAACTCTCTAACTGCTGCTCTTTGATCTCTGCATCTTCCTCAGGAAGTACAACAAAGGTCTATGACCTTCAGGAGGGCCTTGAACAATACTCCAAGCCTGAGGCATTCTCCTTGGCCTTCTCAGCTGCATGTATTGTCTCTCTTGGTGTTCTGTTCTGGGGTCTCCCAGGCTACTCCTGGTCTCTGTCAGGGGACTTCCATTTTTGGAACCCCAGAGTTCTTCAAGGATCTCCAGAGATCTCTGGAACAAAGTATTGCATAGTCATTCCTATGCCTCTGCCACCTGCACTGATGCGCCATGCCATGGCAGAGGGATTTTTAGACTTGTTTTTTTTGGATTTTCCTCTGCCACGTGATTAGTTATCTTCTATGTTGTATTTACTGTTTAATAAACTTTGGATTTCCCTCTGCCAGTTGTGTGACTTAGCTGCAACTTCTGGAGGTTGCCCTTACAGCAGAACAAGTCTTCTAATCCTGGTCTGAAAGCCCCCTATAGCTGCTGAAATTCATCCAGCTCTATCTGTTGCTTCCCCACTAGGCTTAAGCACTAACGCTCTCTATGTCTTAGCCGGCTGCTTCAGAAGCTCTCTTGGATGCCACAGCCTCCAGTGAGGAAGCCTGGACCCGCTTGCTCCATCTAGAAAGGCAGGTGCAACTTACTCAAGTCTCCCTAACATAGCACACCACCAAACTACTCACCTCTGCCAAACTACCAAAACCATCTCCGACTCCCTCTGCACGCTCCTCAAACGCCTTGCTCCAGCGGCAACTGACTCCTTGCCAGCTACTCTGCTGGTGCAATGCTCTTGCACTGCACAATCCCCTTTCCCAGTGTGAGAGTGCTCCAATATCCTATGCCTAGCGATCCCCAACACATATAATAGTGACCGTATGTCCAGGGAACATTTCCTACAATTCTGCATCACCTACATCCAACTTTGCAGCAATGACTTTGTCTCTGACAAGCTGAAGATTGCTTGGGTCCTGTTCTATATGAAGTCGGAATGGGTGGCCACCTATGCAATGAGGGTCTTCGAATGCCCCAGTGGCATCAGAAGCTTTGCAGACTAGGCCAAGTTTGAACAGGAGTTCTGAGACAAGTTTTTTTTCCAGAACCCGGCCAAAACTGCCATGCTGGTCCTGCAAGACAGGGACCAGTACAGCCAAAGGAAGCAATCCCTGGACAAATACATTGACTTGTTCCGCACACTGGTAGAGCAGGCCAGGTACCCCTACAGCCTGCAGCTGTGCCTCATCTTTTGGAAAGGGCTCCATGCAGTCTTGATGGAGTGCATCAACAAGGGATGCCTAGTGGACAATCAGGTCCTGTCATGGTACTGGGTAGCTTGGAAGCAGTGGCAGTTCATGGGCTTCAAGCAGGACCTCCACAAGGCTGCAGCCCCTGATTTGTCCTTGCACCTACCCATCATGTTTCCCTGCTGACCAACTGCTCTGCCTCCAACAACATTGTCAGCAGCGCCTCTGGCATCCCCAGTGCTACCCCCAGCCACTCCAATGGACATGGACACTTCTTGGCAGCACACACCCCTCCTGTTCTCATGCTGATGCTGCGGCGCACAGGGCCACTTTGCTTGCCACTGCCCCTAAGGCCTAGAAGTCCAATATCTATCCCCAAAGGAGCAGGAGGAGCTGCTCTTGCAACTCCTGGTGGTCTGCAACATGGCTGGGATTCCTTCTTCGGATGCTCCTGCTCCAAAGAGCATGCACAAGGCCCCCTTTGTTGCTGGAGAGTTGCAGGAGTTGCAGAAGGGGTTTTAGGGACACAACAGGTGAAAAGTATGCCCCTGTTGTCTAGTGCTAACCGTTTTGCATGTTTGTTGGTAGAAGAGATCAATACAACTTCTATCAATGACTCAGTACTCCCAACTATAAGCACCACCCCTGACATACCCAATGGCTCTCTTAAGCCCTCCTCAACTCCTCCTTGAGCATGCACTCCTGCCTGGGAGCACTGTTTCCCCTGCCACTACATTATAGCATCCACCCCATTGGCAAACTTGCTCCAAATAAATGTAAAGATCAAAACCACTGGTACACAGCAGACCTGGAGCATAGTTGCCCTCCTGGACTCCAGAGCGATCGGACTCTTTGTGGATGCTAGCTACATGGAGCAGCACCAAGTCACTACTTGGCCCATCTTGTCCCTCATCCTGGTGTACAATGTTGACGGCACTCGTAATGAAGCGGGATCCATCAAGTCCATGGTGGACCTCATCTTGCACTACAAGTCCCATGCACTGCAAGGTTTACTCATTTGCACCCAAAGAGTAGGATGAACTTGATGTATTCCTCCAGGAGAACCTGAAGTCCAAACAAATCTGCTCCTCAAAGTTCCCGATGGCCTTGCCAGTATTTTTTATCAAGAAGAAGGATGGCTCCCTCTGGTTGGTCCAGGACTATTGTGTGCTCAATGTGATGATTGTCAAGAACTACTACTTGCTTCCCCTCATCTTGGAACTGATCAACAACCTCCGGAGTGCATGCTACTTCACTAAGTTGGACATCTGCTAGGGCTACAATAGCATGTGCATCCAGGAGAGAGATGAGTGGAAGGCAGTGTTTTGGACAAACCGCAAGCTGTTTGAACCTCAGGTGATGTTCTTTGGACTCACCAACAGCCCCGTCACCTTCCAGACCATGATGAACAACATATTCCAAGACCTCATAGCCAACAGCATAGTTTGCATGTATCTCAACAATATCTTCATCTATACCAAGACGTTGGAGGAACACCGCCAGATCATGTGAGTTGTTTTGGACCGTCTCCACCAACACCAGCTCTACCTCAAGCCAGAGAAGTGTGAGTTCAAGCAGACCCACATCAAGTACCTTGGACTCATCATTTCCTATGGCACAGCAGAGATGGACCTGGTGAAGGTGGCTAGTGTCATGCAGTGGCCAGAGCCCCAGACCAAGAAGGAAGTACAGGCCTTCCAGGGGTTCACTAACTTCTATTGTGTAAGGAGAACACTTGACGTCTGCAGAACTCCTTCCACAGTGTCAGGTTCCACTGACCTGGGGGCTCAGCAAGTCTGGGCAAGGCTTTACAAAGCGGACTCAAGGGGTTACGGACACAACAGAGGCCTACCAGGGTAGACAAGATACGCTGGGGCACGGGGGAGTGCGCCAGAGTTGAGGTTTTTACTGGGTGAAGTGCGCCAGGGCAAGGGATGTGGGGCACAAGCGGAGAATGAGCACCAGGAGCAAGTAAGTGGACAAGAAGGTTCTGGGACAATCAGTGGAGCTATGGATGTGCCGGCAGCTGTGTTATGGGAAGGGCGCAAAGAATGATCGCACGGATAAGGTTTTAAGGTTAAAGGGTTGCGGAGCTGAGCTCTGGCAGGGCTGGGCCGACTAGGCTGAGGGCCGGGGAAACTGAGAGACTGATGGAAGAAAATGGAGAAGAACTGAGTGGACAGAGTTGGGAGAAAATGAATAGATTGAGGAAGAGCTAGTGAAGACAAGAGTAGAGACGAGTATGAGATGATGGAGATAGAGATGAGTGCGAGGCAAATATACAAGACCAGAGCGATACAAGAGAAACCGGGAGGTGTAGGCAATATCAAGACTACTGTACTAGGTGCTACGGTGGGACTTTGTTGAGTAAGGTCTGGGGTCCTGGCCCTGGGTCTGAGGCCTACTCCTGGGGCTTGGGTGGCGTTCCAGAGCACATAGGAAGACAAAGAGAGCTCTGTGAGTGTTGGATGGTAGTGGTGCCGCTGCTTGGGGAGTTGCGGTGGCGCCACGCAAGGGAGGACATAGCATGACAAGAGAGTGCAGCGAGGCATGATGCAGGAACTGATGCGTTGCGATGTATGATGCGTGGACTGATGCGCGGGGTGATGCATGATGCATAGCATGATGCATTGGGTGGTGCATGGCTATGATGCGTGGATTGCTGTGCTATCACGCCGGGGATTGCTGGGGGTTGTTGGTGATGTCTGGGAGCGCCGGGATTTGTTGGTGATGTCTGGAGGAAGTGCCAGAGTTGGCCGGGGTATGATGTGATGGCCACGTTGGGTGATTGTGGAGTTCATCCTGAGTTGGGGGTCGTGTGAGTGGTTTGCCGGGGAGTGTGTGGGGGTGGCCCAGGCCTGGAGCTTAGGCCCAAGGGTGAGTCATGACACACAGAGTCGGTGATGCAAGGAGCAAACAAGAGTTGAGCAAGCACAGAGGCAGGCAGGAGTTGGGCAAGAGGCAAGCAAGGCTAACAGAGGATCGGACAGCGCTAAATAAGCTTACAGTTGGTTCAGTGGATAGACCAGAAGAACACTGCTATTGTTCAGCCTGGGGATATTCTATCCCATAGGCTGCCTATATATACTACATTGGTGGCTGTAATGCTGAGTAAGGTCCGGGCATATGACTCATCAAGGCTGACTACTACAAGATGGAAGGGGAAAGGGTGGACCAAGCGGCTGATTGGATCTGCTAGGAATAGGTATATCGTTGGACTAAGCTCGGAATAGGGTTGGACACGGTCTGAAGATCGGTCCCTTGACATATTGGCAGTTCATCCAGAACTTCTTCCACCATGCTTGCTTCCTCTTCAACCTCACCAGGAAGGACGTTGCCTGGGTTTGGGGAGAAACATAACAGCAGGCTTCCAATGCCTTGAAGTCCGCCATCACTTTCAAGCCCATTCTGCTCTTCTTTGACAATGATTGACCCTTCCAAGTCGAGGTGGACAACTTGACTCTCACAGAAGCTCTTGCATTGGCAACTGGGACCTTACTTGGTCAAGCATCAGGTAGAACCCCTCACTTACCAACTCCGATTGCCCATTGGCATGTGTTGACTGCACCTGGTCTTTAACATGGTCAAGCTCTTGCCTGCCCCAGACAATCTCATCCTTGGTCAACAAGCTTTCCCTCTGCTACCTCTACTCTTTGCCAGCAATGGATTGGAGTACAAGGTAGAAAAGATCCTGGACAGCCACCTATTCCAACATAAACTACAGTACAAGGTCAAGTGGAAGGGCTACGGTATTGAGGACAACTCCTAAGAGCCCACCAAAAACATTCATGCACCCGCCCTCTTTCAGGACTTCCACTATGACCACCCTGAGGCACTCCAAGTCATCTGCAGCCTCTACCCCATCTCCCCAACTGACCATGCCATCTACAATCTGTTCTACTCAGTGCATCAAGACGCCGCACCCTAGAGGGAGGGTGATGTTAGAGGACTTCCATTTTTAGAACTTCTTTTTTCATTCAGAGTTTTCTGGGAATCTTTGAAGATCTCTAGGATGCTCCCATGCCTTCCAGAAAGTACTGCATAGTCATTTCCATGCCTCTGCTACCTCTGCTGATGCACCATGGCAGAGGGATCCTTAGACTTGTTCTCTTTGGATTTCCCTCTGCCAGGTGATTAGTTATCTTCTCTGTTATATGTACTGTCTAGTAAACTTTGGATTTCCCTCTGCCAGTTGTGTGACTTAGCCGCTGATAAGCCTCTAGCTGAGCTCAGCGCACCAGTGCTATTTTTAGCAACTTATATATTGCAGCTAGCAGGGATCAAACTCAGGCTACAGGACATGATGTGCAGGATCACAAGATTTAGTGATGCAAAATGTAGGGTTTGTTGAACTAATCAGAGGGACTCTAATCAGTGTAGACAACTAAACTTTACTTTTGCGAGTTTTGTGGGGCTATGACACAGAAACTAACACTTGTAATGAAGTTGTAATGGTTTTTGTAGTTTTAGTTTATTATTATAATGAACCGAAGTAGTTCACAATATAAATGGTCTCTAAAAAGATACCAAAAAGCGACCTTAGTAAAGTCAACTAAATGATAGGCCTAAGTAGTCACACTCCCTGGGGACTCCGAGCCACACAAATGGTTTATTTACTAGATTAACAAAGTTCAAGCTTTGATTTGAGCGAACTTAATTCACACAAATGTAGGCAATAAGCTTTATTAAAGCTGGTCTGAAGTACTTTACTGATTAGCCTAAGTAGTCCACTCCCTAGGGACCCTGAGCTGCACAGGTATTTCCTTAGCTGGGTCCCTCTTTTCCTTGTCCTATTTATACCCCTTTCCCTGCACATGGACCACGCGTGATTGTCGTGTACACAGACCTCCTATTGGTTCAGGTATAGGCTAAAGTTTGAGCCATCTGGGGGTCAATTCAATAAAATTTACTAAATTGAAGTTTTTGCTCTGGCAGCCGGTTTCAGGCTATTTCCGGCCTCTGATTTCCACGTTTCCATCATCCGGGACTCGCCAAGGGTCCTTCCGTTGTATCCGCGTGGTTCCAGGGAGTCTGGAGGTACCCAGGGGGGCGGGATAGCACTATAATTGAGTGCTGTAGGGCTCCAGGAAGGAAAGTCACAAAGGTTTGATGGAATTGATGCACTGATCGCAGATCGTGATCCAAGATTAGATAGCCTATCTTTAGCCTAATCTAATCCTGATCCAAGATCCGACAAATCTTATCGAATCAATCTGATGATCTGACCGGATCATTCCATGATATTATCAAATGATGGCTGCCAAGTGCCACAAGCTATTTTCATCTCCAGATCATTCTGTGATTAAATCAGCACAGCCACTCCTTGGTTATCATTCCTATCAATATCTAACTCCGTTTCATCACTGATTGATTGATGGAAGCCCTTGGCTATCATTTCTCATCAACAAATTGTCGACTTTCAAAGATAGGCCTATATTTCAACCATCTGTGCTCCGATTTAGACGTTTGGACCAGTTTTAGGATTGTTGGGAAGCGCGGAATACTATGGTACATACAGCCTACTGGTTTTGGCTGTGGAACATGCTTGCTTACAGGTTTCAGCAGTTTTATGCATGTTTTTAATGTTTTCCTTTGTACCTAGTTAAACATAATATATTTCTTATGTCTTTCCATCACAGCGGGCCGCCGTATCATTAGTAACCACCTGACTTGGTGGTCATATGACAATTTACTGGTCACATGGTGATCACAAGGCTTGGCGACCATGGGACATTAGTGACCACCTGATTTGGCGATGACCTGCCACTCACCTGACTTCAGCCTGGCCCCCTTTCAGGTCCTCGATCAGTGATAACCAATGCCAGGGGCTTTAGCAATGCCTATCAAAACCCAGTGCTTCTCAAAGATCCAATGTCAGATTACTTTAGCAATGCTTAGCGACTTACTCGAGACAGGCCCTTTGATGGTTTCAGGCCTTAGCAACAGTCCCTGCACATTTGGCCTCTTTCACTGCTAGGATGTTGAGTTAACGCTTACCAACTTGACAGATGCTGTTGCTTAGCAACTTTCACGCTCCATCGTACTTGTCACTATTTTTCTTGATTAATTAATTAGCAACTTTTAGTTTAATTAACATGGCAACTTAGTGCTTATAAATACTGTAGATATTTTGTCTTAGCCACCATTGAATTGTACGCCCCACAGTTCAGATCACATTTCAGCGCATTCTAAGTCCTCAGAGTTGCTAAGTGATACAGTCTCGCCGACTTCACCTTGCCAACTTTATTTGCTGAATTTTGTCTTACAGTGCCATACGGGCACAGCGTCGCCAACATTTACATTGCTAGAATCCTTACCGGCTTCTAGCACCCTAGCGCCTTGCAGGCTTTCAGCTTAGATTGATAAGCAACCCGTTTACTTCTCTAAGTTCAAATCCCACTAAAAAGACTAAGCTTTTGGGACTCTGCCTAGGACTCTCTCAACACTAGCGACCGCCCGACACTACTCATTTGTGAGGCGCTAAGTTTACCATCTACCAGGACAGTGCTCAGCAACTTTTGGGCATCATCAAATTGGAGCCCACCATGAGGGACTTTAGGGCAGAATTCCGCCAGAAACCTGTCTTCAGCGCCAGCGCCGCCTTCTCAGCCAGTTGGCAGGCGCCTTTGACTTTTTACACCAATTGCCTTCTACGCCACAGTTATCTGGAGCTTTACATCACCGTACTCTAGCGCAGAAACTAGCCAACGCCTCAGCCGACCTTACAGTTGACAACATTAGTGACCTCTTTCTCCGACAGCTTGACTTCAAACCAATCGTTCTCGGACATCAGACACCTCTTGCCAACTTAGCACAAGGGTTGCCAAGCTCACCCCTCACACCACTATCCCAGTTATTCAGAACACCAACACTCACACCACCACAGTCACCAGTACACTTACCAACCTCTACGTTACCGATCACATGCTCACCGACTACCATGGAGGCAGCTGTCCCTCAGCATATGCCGCCTCACAACTACTTCTTGGCCCCAAAATGGGATGAAACTAAACCATGGGAACTCACTCAGTACTTCAAGGAACTAGAATATCTCTTTTGTGATTGCGGTATTACCAACCACACGCAAATGAAGGAATATGTGGCATGGTATATATTATATGACACAGCAGAAACTTGGACTGGCCTTAGGGAATTTAGCGTCCTGGTTCCTGTCCCTGGCAACTAACCAATTGGACCACCAGCCTTAGTGACCTATGAAGAATGAAAAGCAGCAGTAATCCAACTCTACCCAGGCGCTGAAGAGTCTACCAGGTATACAGTAACGGAACTCCAAAAGCTAGTACAGAAAACATTCAACAACAGTATTTACATGCTTGGCGCCCTCTCTACTTACTATAGGGATTTCCAGAGGGTCGCTAGATGGCTATTGCAAAATGGCAAGCTCTACTGCAATGAGGAACGTTGCTTATTCCAGCAAGATATTCTCACGTCGCTATGGGCACGGATCGCTAGGCGCTTGGAAATCTTACAGCCCAACCACCACCCCAAGGAACCCTACAATGTGGACAACGTCTTTGAGGCAGGCAAATGGATGTTGAAAGGCATGGACACTGGCATAAGCGCCTCTCGTCTGTCAGGTTCTGCTGATCCGGGGGCTCAGCAAGTCTGGGTGAGGCCTTACAAAGCGGACTCAAGGAGTTACAGACACAACAGAGGCCTACCGGAGTAGATGAGATACACCGGGGCACGGGGGAGCACGTTGGGGTTGAGGTTTCATAGAGTGAAGTGCGCCGGGGCAAGGGATGTGGGACGCAAGCAAGGAACTAGCACCGGGAGCGAAACAAGGGGGTTCTGGGACAATCAGTGGAGCAACAGATGCGCTGGCAGCTGTGTCATGGGAAGGGCGCAAAGAATGATTGCGCAGACAAGGTTTTAAGGTTGAACAGTTGCGGAGCCAAGCTCTGGCAGAGCTGGGCCAATTAGGCTGAAGGCCAGGGAAACCAGGAGACTGATGAGAAGAAACAAAAGAGAACTGAGTAGACGGAGTTGGGAGAAAACAAATAGATTGAGAAAGAGGTAGTAAAGACAGGAGTAGAGATGAGTATGAGACAATGGAGATAGAGACAAGTACAAGGCGAATATACAAGACCAGAGCAATACAAGAGAAACCGGGAAGTGTAGGCAATATCAAGACTACTGTACTAGGTGCTATGGTGGGACTTATATACTGACTACACATCGAGTAAGGTCCGGGGTCCTGGCCCCGGGTCTGAGGCCTACCCCCGGAGCTTGGGTGGCGTTCCGGAGCACATAGGAAGACAAAGAGAGCCCCGCAGGTGTCGGATAGTAGTGGTGCCGCTGCTTAGGGAGTTGCGGTGGCACTGCGCAAGGGAGGACATGGCGCGATGAGAGAGTGCAGCGAGGCATGATGCAGGAACTGATGCATTGCAATGTATGATGCATGGACTGATGCGCGGGGTGATGCATGATGCATGGCATGATGCATTGGGTGGTGCATGGCTATGCATGATGCTTTGATTGATGTGTGATGATGCCTGATGCGTTGGGTGATGTGTGGATTGCCGTGCTGTTGCACTGGGGATTGCTGGGGGTCGTTGGTGATATTCGGGGGAAGTGCTAGAGTTGGCCGGGGTATGACATAATGGCCACGTTGGGTGATTGTGGAGTTCATTCTGAGTTGAGGGTCGTGTGAGTGGTTTGCCGGGGAGTGTGTGGGGGTGGCCTGGACCTGGAGCTTAGGCCCAGGGGTGGGTTGTGACATTGTCCTGCTCCAACTCCTGGCATGATTCCGGTTACTGCCGCCTCAATCGCCTCGTTACTGACTCAATTGACACCCGACTGCTATGTCAAAAAGGAAGACCTGGATACTGCCATTGCTGCCACCGTCGCTAATGCAATGACATGCATTGAGACCATGATCACCACCAGCCTTACTGCCTCTTGTAATATCACCCCTGCTAACAATCTCTGTTACTTTTGTGGTGAAGTTGGCCACACTATGACACGTGGTCGCTGCCCCACCTTGGAAAACTACATCCAGCAAGGACGCATTTGCAGGGCTACCAACAGCAAGGTAGTACTCCCCTCTGGCACCATTATACCAAACTACTCCGAGCTCAAGTCCTACCAAGAGCACGTGGATGAATAGCACCAACGGAACCCTGGCAACTTGGCAACTGGCACTCTTACCAGCAATGCTAATCCCAATGCAGAACAAGCGCTACAGCAGCAAATGGTATTAGAAGTAATGCACCTGGACACAGTAAGCGACAATGGCAAAGGAGAAGACCCCGCCATACTGACAGTTGCCCAGGACTCACATGCTATATGATCCATCATGCTTACTGTCAACAGTTGCCAAGAAATAGAGGCTATAGTGGACAGTGGCTCCCAGATCATCTCAATGTCAGCAGAGGTCGCTAACAACTTAGGCCTCATCTATGACCCAGGTATAGTCCTAAATATGCAAAGCGCTAATGATACTATAGACAGGTTGCTTGGACTCACCAAGAATGTGCCATGCACCATTAGCAACCTCACATTTTACCTGCAGATCCACATACTACGCTCCCCTGCTTACGACATATTCCTTGGCCAACCTTTTGACATATTAGCGCACTTCATAGTCAAGACTCTCTCAGATGACAAAACCACCCTAACAATTAGCAACCCAAACTCTGGCATCCGCTGCACAGTACCTACCTTCCCTAGAGGTCGCCAGAAGGAGAAGCTTGCCAAAGCACCAACGTTTACCGACCAGTACCCAGGACAGCCCCACTTGTGTTTTCATCCACCATCAAGGAGGTGATTGGCGATGATCACGGAAATGTAGCGCTTATGCTGGACTATGACCACCAAAGTGGTCTTGTAAATATTGTTTCCCAACAGGTCGCTTTACTGAGGAGCGCCAGAAACAGTTTGTTAGCGACCACAATACCAGCTTCCTCACCACTCCCGAATTAAACGTCCTTACCAACCTCATGTCCAAACAGAACCAAGCATTTGCCTGGGAGGACTCTGAGCAAGGTAGCTTCTGTACCGACTTCTTCCTGCCTGTCGTTATACCAACCATCCCTCATGTACCCTGGATTGAACACAACCAACCCATACCACCTGGACTTGAAGCTGAAGTCTGTCAAATAATCTGCAGCAAGATCAAAGCTGGCATCTACGAGCCCTCCACTTATCGCTCTTGCTGGTTTTGTGTACTCAAGAAGAATGGTAACCTCTGTATTGTTCACAGTCTTGAGCTGCTAATTAGGGTCACTATACAACACTCTGGCATCCTACCCTTTCTCAACCACATTGCTGAGTCATTTGCTGGTAGGATCTGTGGCGCCACCCTTGACCTCTATGTCGGCTACGATGAGCAACTCATACATCCCTCTTCATGTGACCTCACCACTTTTCAGACACTCTTTGGCACCTTGCAACTAGTCACCTTGCTAATGAGTTGAACCAATTCAGTACCTATTTTCCACAACAACATAGACTACATCCTACAACCCAAGATCCCCAAATACATACAAAGCTTCATTGACAACGTAGGCGCTAAGGGTTCCAAGGACTGGCAACTCATAGATGGCCTCCCAGCGACTCACTCAGACAACCCCGGCATCCACTTAGCACTATGGGATTTCTTCCAGCTACTTAACTGCATCCTCCAGCACATGAAGTACAGTGGTGGTAGGTTCTCTGGGCACAAGCTAGTACTTTGTGCCCCACGCTTCAAGATCCTTAGTCAGGTCTGCATGCCTAGCGGTCGCATTCCCAATGAGTAGTGCCTAGCTCTGTTGGATCACTGGGATGTATGCCATGTGGGGACTATCAGCGTCCTCTGCATCTTCATCAAGAACTTTGCCCACTGTGCCCACCACCTTACCTGACTCACATGTGCTAACACCCTCTTTGAATTTGGTCCCAAGCAAGTTGCCGCCTAATGAGACTTCACAGTGGGATATTGCAGGTTGCTCTTGGCACAATAGGCAGGGTCCTGCTACTTGCCTAAACCCTCTGGTCACTAGTCATTAACCAACTGGCATAGATACAGGTTGTGGACCTGAGGGCACAACTCTGTGCACAACAATTTGTGGATTGCAATTCTTCTCCATTTCTGACCTCTTGGCCAAGAAGGTCCCAATCTTCATGGGTTGGCAAGTTGCCATGCATCGAGAACTATGCTAGTCATAATGATTAGCAGTCTTTGTCAACTGCTCATAGCATATTGCATACGCTAGGAACTTGGTCACGGTGTTGACCTCCGGAGACAAATTATCATTGCATATAAGCACATGATGCATCTCAGCTGGTATTCCATCAAGGAATGTCTTCCTGATAGTGTATTTGTCTGGATAGACAGCTATATTCTGTGTGTGATCCACCAGATCATCATAGAAAGTCTGGACGCTAGTCTTAGTGTTGTATACTGCAGTCAAGAAGGCTTCATGAGCCTCTTGCATAGTTGCAGCATTAACAAATCTATTGTATAGTCCAATTAGGACTTCCTTGAATGTCCAGTTCTGCTTGTCACAATTGATGTGCAGGGCATGTCTGCGGAACTAGTTCCACGCTTCCCCATTGATGAATTCATGCAATACAAATATCTGCTCCTGATCCATGTTGTCTCCTCTATAGCAGCATGCTGCCAAATGGTAGTAGACATTCATAGTCCAGTCCTCTAACTGGGAGAACTTATGTCTCCCAGCATATGCTCAAATATGCTTCCCCTCGGCTTTACAGGGTTTCACTCCGTTCAGGAACTTGAATCTGACTCCCAAAGAGTCATCTACCAGGCAGTTGAGATGGTCATGCATATGATCCATATGGATCCTGACCGCTTCATTCATACCAGGCATGCTTGCATGCAGATCATGGGGTGCAGGCATAGAGAATGCTCATGGCACTTGGTAGAGCGGTTCCATCTCCTGACGTTGTTGACGCCATGGTTGTGGTGGTGTTGCAGCTGGTGTTTCTGGTTGTTGACCAGGCAGTCAACCATTAGCTTGACAGTCACAATTGTTGCAATCAGCTCCACAGTGCCCACAATTGTGGTTACTATTGTGGTCTGATCCCTTGTTGCTCCCATCTGGACCTTCATTTGGTTCACCAGTCCAAATGGCAAACTGCCATCTCATATCATCCACAGGTGTAATCCCATTACGCCCTTCAAATGCTACTCATTGGCTATCAATTAACGACTCACCATGCTCCTGCAAGTCCTGGTTGCGGATGCATTGATAATCAATGCATTTATTCCACATGTCTCTTAAACAAACATGTCTTGCCCCACATCATGGCCTGGGAGATTCCTCCAGAATAGAGGAGTCGTCTCCTTCCTCCTTGATGGTGACCTGCTTATGCAGGGTCTTCACCTCTTGCGGTTGCGCTGTGTCATCCAAGTCTGCAGGTGTAGTCGTTACAGTTTCAACCTCAGATAGTACCTGTCTAGGCACTCCGCTAGTATTGTGCTAGCAATTTGCAGCATTCTGCCACCATACAAAGTCCTGTTGAGACTTATCTGCTCACTGTGGTGCATTCAGTATGTCCATTGAATCTGCGATACCAGATGCTCATTGACATGCAATCACATCATAGTCCACAGATTTAGCCAAAGTGGCTGTCAATGTTGCTGTTCCTTGAGCATTCTTATGCTTGAGATACTCTTGCATCTCTAGTTCAAAGATATGTGTAAACAATTCAATATATTCAGTCAAATCAGCCCTAGGTACAGAATGGCCTTTAGGGGCCAGTAATTGTAAATGCTTCACTACATAAAGCTGCAAATGCTTTTGTGTTGACTCTTTTGTGACTGTTGTAACAGTTCAACACTGGTTGAGGCTGGATTGATAAGGCCAATAGTGACCTGCAGTCCTCCTCTTCATTAGAAGACTCCAGTTTGGCTTTGGTCTGAACTTTACCAAGGCTTCCCTTCCTACCCTGTGTCTTCTCTATCATGTCTGGAACTAGGTTCCTGATGCATTATTTGAAAGTGCATCGTCTGTATAGACAACTGCTCAAGGTACACTGTCCCCTTGTCTAGGATTTGTTCAGGCTGAAACACCTAAAACAGCATGCTGTGCACTAGTGCGCTTGTTTGCAAGATGGTTGTATATTGTGTTGGCTCACCCCCACTCTCTGGTGGAAACATGCTGCGCTTGGGTAAAGTCGGGTATAGTAGCGACAGCAAATGTGTCGCTAGTATCAACATTTCTGAGGCAGTAGATTTCTCCCCTGGTTTCAAACCAGGACATACAATGGACATCATCTGTGATACAGATAGCCTGCCAGGCATGCCAAAGCTTTTGCCAGAGTTGCAAAGTGCTCTGTCATCCCATTTTGGTGGGGGCTGGTACAACAATGCTGGGAGTGTCTTGGTAGTCTGTAGCATAGGAGGATCTTCTGTATCCGCCAGCTTAAGTAGGGGATCAGTGGAGCTAGTCATGGGAACATGTTTCTGATGTGGCACCACAGAAGTTGTGAAGTTTGATGGTTTGTTGCCTAGTTGAGTAACAGAGAGCCAGAAGCCAAAAGCCAATAGCAGAAGATTTAAAAAAGTGTAGCTGGTGGATATGGATTAGAACAATCTCATGTTATCATGCAGTAGCTGAATCAGACCACAATATTGGATTTGACTAGCTAGGTAGTAACAATACAAGATGTTGTCTTACATAAGCAGTAAACTAGCTATCACATGTTAACAATGTGTGAGTACAGTCTATATATGGTAACAATCCATTACACTGAACCAGACCTCACCACCAAGCCTGTCACACATTCCAACTGGCTGTTGAACAACTATCTGATCATTGGCATAATCTATGCAGCCATATCCAATGCTGAGCAGGAGGGCCTCATTACCAATGGCACTGCTAAAGAGTGCTATGATGCCTTGAAGGCACAAGCACAGAGCAGGGGACCTGTGAAGCAAGTTGCACTCATATACAAAGCTCTTTCCATATACATGCCTATCTCTGAACCCATTGAGAATACAGCCAGAAAGATTTGCAAACTCATTGACCACACTTTTGCAATTGGGAACATTAACAAAGACCTCCTCAAGTGTATTGCACTCCTCAACTCAATCAACAATAAAGCATTTGAGTCTGTCCAGACTCAGGTGTTGCAAGGGCTAGCTGATTCCATAACAAGAAACCCTTACATTTCAACTCACATCTGCAAACTCTTCCAGACTATTGACAGCCTGGCTACCCTCACCAGACCCACCATCTCCAATGCAGCATTTGCCACAACGAAGAATGTCCCTGGCACACATACCCATGGCCCTGGATGGTCATGCTGTGAGATCTGCCTTGCACTTGGTTTTTCCTGTCATGGCCACACCAAACAGTGGTGCATCAGGCCAGGAGAAAGCACAGCCAGTAAAATGATCAAAGAATCCAAGGCTGCATGAAAGGCCACATGAGGAGGAGGAAAAGCAAACACAAATACAAAAACAGGAGGAATCACAAAGAATGGCATGGCTGTGAAAGGACTTGATGGACAGGCATATATAGTTGATGTCTCACACCTTCAGAAAATACAGCTCAAATCCAAAAAACCTGAGACCACTAAATCAACCAAGTTTGCCAGCATTTCATTTACTACCTTGACCAACTCTACTGACTTCTTTGAAAATCAAGGCTTCATGGTGATTGAAGATGATGTCAACAATGCTAGCCATGACCTCAGAACCTCCATTAACTGGAACAATAACCTTGCAAATGGCCACAAGACTATTCTTGCTACTATAGCAATTGCACCTTTGAATCAGCAAGAATGCACTGTCCTGTCATCTCTCAACAAGAAGCCCTTCTATCTTGACTCTGGTGCAACAGTCCACATATTCCCTTGCAGGTCTGATCTTATTACACTGCAAGCAACACCACCATGTGCAGTCAGAGAAATTGGTGACACTTCCATCAAGGGGCTAGGTGTTGGAACAATTCATCTGCATATCCAGAATGAAGCCAAAATAGTATTGGAAAACATGTTATACATACCAACATCCACTGTACAACTTATCTCTGTGTTGGCACCTGTTATGGGCATGCGCGCATCGATCACCTTCAGTAGCACAGGAGTTACCATCTTGGACAATACTAGTGGAATGCTTCTTGCCTCAGGACCACTTATTCCAGGACATTGTCTCTACATGCTTGACTTACAGAATGCACTGGCTGAACACACCCTCACGGTGCAGCATCCATTCAATGTCAACACCTGGCACTGACAACTTGGCCATGCCAACTACCAGGTTGTTGCCAAAATGGCCTGTGCAGGTCTACTCCCAGATACGCCGCCTATCTCCCTCAATGTACAACCAAAATGTTACCTCTGCATTCTTGGCAAACAGACAAGGTCACCAGTACCCAGAGTGCAGGAGGAAGGGCGTAGGGCTGCCAAGGTGCTAGAGATTGTGTGGACATAGTTGATGAGTATATGAATATGCCCTGGTCCATCCCACTCAGATCCAAGAGCAACACATTCCCAGCACTACAAAACTGGCAGAAAGCAAGAGCGCTTGAAACGGGCAAGAAAGTAGGGACTTACAGAACAGAACATGAGAGATGGCTCACCTCTTTGGGCACCCAACATGAATATGGAGTCTTGTACATGTTGCAGCACATGGACCATGTTGAGAGAATGCACAGGACTCTGCTAGAAAAGGCAAGGACTATGAGATTAGCAGCAAAATGCCCAGAATTGCTGCAGGAAAATTCTACTTTACTGCTGCACACTTACATGCCAAAACCGCAACAAAATTCCTTCAGGGCAAAACTCCATTTGAATTGAGGTATAAACACATCCCAGATTATACATACATGAGGAAAATAGGTTGCCGCTCATTTGTCCTTACTCTTGACCACTACAATCCAAAGCTCAACACACGCAGAGTAGAATGCATACTTATTGGTTATGGAAGAAACTCAAAGTCCTATCAATGCTACAACCCAATGACCAAACAGATTCACAAATTGTACCATGTGTGATTCCTAGAGCAGCACAAGGAATGACCCTCAACCAACTGCGTCAAGATGGTAGTAGAAAAGAACAGGATCAACAAACTCACTTCAATTGAGCAGATCACAGCAACATCTACACCTACTCCCTTGCTTACAGACAACAATGATGACATAGTGCATCACTCAGCGCCAAATACAGCAAATAACAATTGTGAATGCCTACACAACAAAGCACCGCCAATCATAAACACACTTGCTCAGAGACCACGCCGATCTAGCTGAGTGTCAACACCCACAATGAAGGCCATGGAAGATAATCCTCTCATTACCCATCTAGAATGCGCAGTTCAGGACTTGAGAGAGGCTGAAGACCATGTGAAGGCACAATGGGCTGAAAAGAGGCTTGAACTGGGACAAGCACAAAATGTAGGTGAACAAGTTGTAGACCTCCAAGATGTGAACGACAACATACTGGATATTGACGCAAATATACCCAATCTTGCCAACTTAGCCTCACCTAAGGAGATCAAACATCTATTAGCCTCAGCAGAAGCGCTGGACAGTCCTGTTACACTAGACTTCACAGATGAGCCCTAAACCTGAAAAGAAGCACAGCAGTTGGCTGATGCAAGACATTGGAAGGATGCTTACAGGAACAAACTCAAATCCCTCAAAGACATAGATGTTTACAAATTGATTCCACATGAGGACGTACCAGAAGGACACAAAGTGAGAAAAGGATGTCCGGTCTTCAAAATCAAATGGGACAAGAATAGGAAAGCGGTATGCTTTAAAGTGTAATTAGTTTTCAAGGGATATGGGCAAGTTTTTGGCAAAGACTATATTAAAATGACCTTGTCCACAGCACAAATGGAATCATGGTGGATTCTTCTCCACCTGGCAGCTGCAAAGGGCTAGAATGCCACACAAGTAGATGTCAAAACTGCATTCCTCTATGGACTACTGCCCAAAGATGAGATCCAGTATATGCAACAACCAGAAGGTTTCAAGGAGACTGGGAAGGAAAGATGGGTGTGGTGCTTGCTATGTGGCCTATATGGCATGAAACAAGCAGACCGCATTTGGAACCATAATATAAATATAAACAACAACATAATCTCATGGGGCTTCACATGCCTAGCATGCAAATCATGCATTTACTATTGCAAGACCAACTGTGGGATGACAATAGCTGCACTCCATGTTGACAATTTCCTGGCCATAGCAAGTTGCAAGTCCAAAAACAACCAACTCAAGAACCAAATGCGGACCATCTGGTCATCATCAGACTTGGGCATGCCAAGATTTGTCATAGAAATTGCTGTTGAATGGGATCATGACAACTCACTTGTTCATCTATCCCAGACATCCCTAGTTGACAAGATCATCTCACAATTTAGTCAGAAATCAGCCACACCACTATCTCTCCCCATGACTCAGGTCTCAAGCTCAGGAAAATCAACAGAGCCTCCCTACTATAGGAGGAGCTAGATGCTATCCAGAGGACATCATATTGCTCACTTGTGGGATGCCTACTGTACCTCACCATATCTACCTGTCCCAACATAGTATATGTGGTTAGACAGCTCATGCAATTTGTCGAGAACTATACCAGAGTCCATTGGGCTGCTGTCATATGGCTAGTAAAGTACCTCAAGGGTACATGCAACTTGAAGCTTACACTGGGAGGAAAATCTGAGACTGGCCCCATCAATCTTGTTGGCTTTACAGACTCCAATTGGGCCAACTATATCGACACTAGACGCAGTGTTGAAGGCTATGCATGGAGCTTGGGATCAGGGGTGGTGTTCTGAGCTGCTTGAAAGCAGAAGACAGTCACTGCATCATCTTGCAAGGCTGAGTACATGGCCACATTTGAGAGCATGCAAGAATGTATATGGCTACAAGCACTATTCAATGCTATAGGTCACAAGGAGGTTACTGCAAAACCCACACTGATCCTATACAACAATAACGCTGCAATAAACTTGTCTGAGGACCCAACATTACATGCCCATGTCAAACACGTTGACATCAAGTACCACTTCTTACACAAGCGAGTCCAATCAAATGAAGTTTGCATACAATATATAAACACCAAGTACAATGTTGCTGATCTCTTTACTAAGGCCCTGACAGCACCTATCTTCACTCAGCTACAAATGCTTCTAGGTCTACTTCCTGGCCCATGATTCCATTCAAGGAGGAGCAACTACAACATGAGGTCTCAGCTGAGGAGGAGTGTTAGCGCCCATGTGCCCACAAATGACAACACATCTTCAACCTCGATCAAATCACATTCCCCAACATCACACACACTGTCTGGTCACTGTCTGGCCACCATCACACTAGGGACAAAGCTCCCTTTGTCCCATACCTACTTAAATAGACATTCTCTTATTCTACACCCTCAGTCAATTACACATATTGAACTGAAGGTGAGCTCCACTTCCATCACTTCTTTACACTTTACTAATGACATACCAATAATTATATCCTTGTATCAGGTACAACATGAATAAGTCAATTATGCATATTGAACTGAGGTTACATCCTTGTATCAGTGTTAGTGTGATATAGGTTCTAACAAGGGGCTGCAGAGACTGGGAGGGTATGCCTCCACACTGAGGCGAGGATGTGGGGAGAGCTCTGGCACTTGGAGTTGTTGGAATGCAGCTAGCCCCAGTGACCTAATAGGTGGAGACACCAAAGAGGTATGGCATTTAGGGATACAGTCTTTCATAGGGCTGAGAGGTTGTGGGTGTTTGGAGTTATCATTCTCCTTGGGAGGACTTGGTCCAAAAGTAAGTCTCACACTACTGATATGGAGCAACAAGCAGTTACCCTCGTTAGACACTGCGGATGTGAGAGGAGGGGGCAGGGTTGTTCTGTGCTGGTCTAGAGAGAGACCGTTGACCGCATTCTCAGAGTCGTCCGTTTGGGTACGCTGTTTCTGGGTGTAGGGTGGAATCACGGGGGACTGAGTGGCTGAGTTGTGGTACTCCAGCTTGTTGCTGCCCTGCAGCTGCAGGGGGGATGAGGGGGCATTGACGACGTCTTCCGACGTACTCTGCACCTTGCGGTGTAGCTCCTGTCAAGGAGCAGCGTCGCAGTTTTTACCTGCTCGCTTAGTTTGTGTGAATTTGTTTGTACCACATGGTGGTTACCGGTCAAGAGGCCCCCTCAATATATTTTACAGTCTGTTGTTGCGGCACCTTGCGAATCGCTAACGACGGCATTACACATCCTTTTGTGTTCAAACTTCAGGTAGGTACTTCTCACTCAATAAACAATCCTTTCGTGTTCGAACTTCAGATCACCAATATATATATTTCTACTGTGCAAATATACAGCATGCTTCGTCAACCTGATCACACGCCAAACACTTGAAGTTGAGGATAGACAAAGTCCGACTATAAGGAAACTGTAAGTAGACACATAAAGTCTATAGGAACTAGGAACTGAGTACGTAGAAGAGGAAGTAAATAGGGTTGCGAAGAAGAATGAAATCAAGCAGAGTGTCCATGTAATCAAACAACAACACAATTGCTGACTGAGAGGAGAAAACGCCGTTGTCCATGAATGGTATATCCACCAAGAGTCGGTTCCACCCCAAAGGTCCAGTCTGGATCCCTGCAAACTCCGATTATCCGAGCAAATTGGACCTTGCAATCTTGCAGGCTCGAGAATGCACCACCTTGGTGTGTTGCGGTTGCGAGGCCAGAAGTTTGATGTGCACTGGCTTGTTTCCAGTGGTCTGTACAGTAGGACTCGCTGAATTTTTGACTGGCGGAATGGTATGTGTTTAGTTCTGAGTTGAGCATTAAATCAATGAGACGTACAGATCGTCGACGCTTGCTTTCTGTGCGTTGGGGCATGTTACGGCTTTCCAGCAGTCCCCGGGAAGATCTGATGCGAGAATGTTTGATACAGCGCAGAGGACTGCGACAATAACTGAGGAAATGTGCATGTTGTGATTAGGGCTTCCTTGGCCAATGTCAGTGGTATAGTCACCGAGGAAGCAACGCAACGCACTTCTTTGTTGGGGACTTTAGATGAGGCTGTAGGCAGCATATTTGGAAGCAGACAGAATTTATAGGACGTCAAAACTTCATCCCTTCATAGAATGTTGATATAGAGTTAATGCAACTTTGACATCCATACCATGTGTCAAACTATCCTCAGCAAATCTATAATTGCCTGTTTAGCTAACTGACAGACTGCAAGTCAAAATATCTGTACGGGTAACTGTATGAGTACTACGTTGTAATGTAAAACGGTAAAATAAACGGTTTTACTTTTTATTAAAAAACCATAAAATAAAAGGTTTTCTGTTTATTGTTTAAAAACCGTAAAATAAAAGGTTCTACTGTTTACTGTTTAAAAACCGTAAAATAAAAGGTTTTACTGTTTAAAAACCATAAAATAAAAAGTTTTACCATTCACACACTGTGCTGAAGGTGTGCCGCAGCAAGCATCTGTATAAGTATGTAAATGAGACAACAATAACCTCTGCTTGAGAATAACGAGAGATGATAGCGCTGAACCTGAGTCACGCTGATGCGTGACTCGCTCTTTTATTGTGAGGTTATGAATGGCTGCTACTGTACAAATTGGGAGAGGTGGGAGGGAAAGCGAAAAAATAGTATAGGGAACCGACAACTAATAATGAAGATGAATGACGTGAGCCTATGCGACGCCCCAGGTCGCAACTTACTGTACAGGTTTTCTCGAGCAACAATAGATTGGCTGCTCTCGAGAAAAGCTGTGGTGAGAGATGAGAAAAGCTCATCGGGTGGCTTGAATGGTGTCTCACCTCGGTGTAGAGTAGGAAAAGCAAATAAAACAAAATTGAAGACTAGGGTGACGCTACTCTGACAACCGAGGTGGTAATGAGAAAATAGTGTGTGGGAGAGCGCAAACCCGCTCACCTGCGTTGCTCGTGAGATTGGGGCGATGAAGCAAGACGTAAGAGCAACACAGGCGTGTTTCAGAGCATCTGGCCCTACTGTTTTGGCTGCGGCATCTGCCTCCAACTGTGGCACCGAGCTGAGACGGCCGTCTGATCTGAAAAGAGATGAGGGCAGTGTGATCCCTTGCGCATGCAGAGGCTTCCAAAAAGGCTCCTTACCTTTGGAACCTGCCTTTACGTCGATCAGGGTTGTTGATCACCTAATCCTGGTGTCATAATGCAAAATACAGTGTGATCATACACCTAATGAAATGCACTTTCCTCTGTGATAACTGCTGCCGATGCTCATGGGTTACTTATGCATTTATTATGCAATACTGGACTGTCCACTCACTAATTCCCCACAAGGTCACTTATGCATTATGCATTACTAGGCTGTCCACTCCATTAACATGTCCACTTGTGAAGTCACTTATGCATTACTGGGCTATCTGTTCACTTAGCCATTACTTATGCATTCTAGGCTGTCCGCTCACTTATGCATTATTTGCTTGTATCCACTTATGCATTACTGGGCAGTCTGCTCACTTATGCATTACTTATATTCAGCCCACATGTCACTACTTATAATGCATCACTATCCACTGTTGAAGGTCACTTATGCATGCCTGGGCTATCTGTTCACTTAGCTACACATAAGTAATGCATTACTCCATTATTTATGCATTACTGTTGAGGATGGGCCATTGCAGTGCATGGCATGCTTGAGGTCTACTGAAGTACAACTATGCCACCTCTGGACCATTGATTCATACATACACAGCTATTGTTGCTGCTTTGGACTGACATATCAACATACCAGTATCTTGTACACTATTGTCTTTTTTAATCATATAGTAACCTGTCTCAGGGACTTTTGTGGAACCACACATTGCCTGTTTCTGACACATATTGACTGGTAAAGTATTGATCCCCATAATATACCATGCCTTTCAGATATTATATACTGTGTTTTCACATCAATGTCTATCTGCATATGTGAGGACAACTCATTGAAATATGATATTAGGGGTGCATTAATAAATTGGAACACTCTGACAAGTTGGCTATTACATTTTTGGCATTAAGATTCAGTCTGAAGTCAGAATTTTCCCATTTGATTACAAATCAATTGACTTTCAAACTTCAATATAATCAGGCATGACTTGGTCCTTGCCCTGTGCCACCCTAACCTGTGACAGTTTGGACATATTGTGTAGTAACGGACCCTTTGCCTTAGAACTGTGGTTCTAAGGCTTCGTCAAAAAGTACATAATAGTTATTACATCAAATAATTATTATATTATTATATGGCTGCCTTATGTAAGGCAGCCAATTTTACTTTCATACTACGTAGTACTAGAATCAAAGATTGATCTGGTTCTCTTGTGTGAGAGTAAGGCTTGACTATTATCTTGACATTGTTTCACTTTTTTGAACCTTTTTGGTTCAATTCTAATACTACAAGCAACAACTGTGATTCTAGACTGTCAGTCTAGATATTTTTGTGTTGATTACATCAAACAGTGCATCAACTTCTTGATGCATGGACCCAAGAAGTACATACATAGAGCAACGTGATTGGATGGACACCAATCAACCACTTGAACTGACTTGCAATGGTGAGACCATTGATCAGTCACTAGGGTATCCGCTAGCTGTCTCAGCTGACCCAGTTCAGCCCAGGTTAGAGTCTACTGAGGCTACAATGGAGGAACCCTCCTAGCAGCCTCAGGAAATACCTGGAGGAGCTCTGTGGAGCAAAGCGCTGATGATGCCTGAAAGTTGCTAAGCACTTTCCAGGTGGATGGTAAACCTAGCGCCTCACAAATGAGTAGTGTTGGGTGGTTGCTAGTGTTGAGAGAGTCCTGGGCAGGGTCCCAGAAGCCTAGTCTTTTAGTGTGGTTTGGACTTAGAGAAATAAAGAGGTTGCTTAGTGATCTAAGCCAAAAGCCTGCAAGGCGCTAGGGTGCCAGAAGTTGGTAAGGACTCTAGCAACATAAACGTTGGCAATGGTGTGCTCATATAGCACCATGAAGACAAAAGTTGGCAAGTAAAGTCGGCAAGGTGAAGTCAGCAAGACTATGTCACTTAGCAACTCTGAGGACTTAGAATGCGCTAAAATGTGATCTACGCTGTGGGGCATACAATTCAATGATGGCTAAGACAAAATATGTACAGTATTTATAGGTGCTAAGTTGCTGTGTTAATTAAACTAAAAGTCACTAATTAGTCAATCAAGAAAAATAATGACAAATACAATGAAACATGAAAGTTGCTAAGCAATGGCGTCTGTCAAGTCGGCAAGCGCTAACTCAACATCCTAGCAGTGAAAAAGGTCAAATGTGTGAGGGCAACTTGTTGGTAATGTTGGCGGTAAAGAACGCGAGAGGAGCAGTAAAGCAAGTTGGTTGATAAGAAATGATTGGGTGTAGGAAAGCGCTAGTGAGTTGGTTGCTACGGAGGAGACGGATGGGGAGTTGTATAAGGTGCATGAATCCATGAAGTTGGTCTATCCAGTTGCTAAAGACGTCGTTGTTGCTTCAGTCAGGAAAAGAGTTGGTAGGCTGTAATGGTTGTTGAGAAAGTCCATCAGGTCCATGAAAAGGGCCTTTGACATGTACCAGCTCAAAGTGGAACATGAGGATAGCAACTATCCAGCAATTCATGCTGGCAGAGGGCTGTATGTCAGGGTTCTGTAGCATACTTTTGATGTACCTAGCATTCACTTCCACAATGAGGTTCTGCACACCAATGAGATACATCCTTAGCATCTGAAAGGCTTTAAAGAGACCATAGAGCTCTAACTTGGCCTGGCTATAGCATAACTCCCTGTTGTTTAGCGTGATTGACCCAAAGTGGTTGTAGCGCCTCTGTTTTCCGATTGTTGCTAAGGCATTGACACAAGAAGAAGCCAATGGCAATGCATGAGGTGTCAACCGCCAGTATAACAGAGTCTGGCAACTAGTAGTTGATGGGAACAAGTGGCTGGGCTTCATGTAGCACCTTCACTAAGTTTCATTAGGCGGCAACTTTCTTGGGACCAAATTCAAAGAGGGCGTTAGCATGTGTGAGTTAGGTAAGGTGGTGGTCACAGTGGGCAATGTCGTTGTGGAAAATAGGTATTGAATTGGTTCAACTGATTGGCAAGGTGACTAGTCGCAAGGCGCTAAAGGGTGTCTGAAAAGTGGTGAGGTCACATGAAGAGGGATGGATGAGTTGCTCATTGTAGTCAACATAGAGGTAAAGGGTGGCGCCACAGATTCTACCAGCAAATGATTCAGCAATGTGGTCAGGAAAGGGTGGGATGCCAGAGTGTTGTATAGTGACCCTATTTAGCGGCTCAAGACTGTGAACAATACAGAGGTTACTATTTTTCTTGAGTACACAAAACCAGTAGGAGCGGT
>QLOM01001723.1:0-11643 GCA_003313785.1 Termitomyces sp. MG148 | reverse complement strand
GATACACCAAGAGTGTGTCCGTGAGGACAAACCTAGAAACTAGGTCACCAGTCCCATGTCTCCACTCGTCTGCTTAGCGCAAGGGCATGTAAGACGATAGGGTGTTTTCAGATGTAACGCTGGAAGGCCTCAGAGGACCATCGTCCTGCTGCCTGTATTATTGTCGGGGGTGCGCCCATTTCTGCAAGGAATGTAGCTCCGCCTGCGTGCAAAGATTGACCAGCTATGTGAGCGTCAAAAAAGGAGTGCAATCGACATAGGAAGAAAGATCGAGTGGGGATTGACCCATCTTCCTTGAGCCACAGTTCACGACGTAGGTGGAACTTGGAAAGGCAGCTATTCCAGTAATGTATGAAGTGTCTTCTTGGGTCAGACGCATGCTTTGTTTTTCGGATATAGATTAGGTTGCCTTCAAAGAAGGCATCAGCTTTGTGAGTCGGCAGAAGGAATGAGAAATGGTCATTCTCGATCTTGACTGATTGCGCAGTGGCTGTCTTTCTGTAATCTCGCAGAGTGATGTCGTTGCTGTCCACCATTTTGCCAAGGCAAAGTAGTCGGTGGAAGCCAGTTGTCAGTATTGCTATAAAGAGGAGGTCGTTGTGAGATGCTTTCGAGCCATAGGAGTCAATGACGCGGACGATATTGTTTCGGGTCAGAGCATGTTTTCAGTTTGTAGGGGATCCAAAGCGCTTCTTTGAACCGGCTAGCGTCTTCTTCACAAGAGGTGAGTTACGCTTGTCTTGCACAGATGGAAAGTAAATTTCCAACTGGTTACAGATACCAGAGAGATAGACAGAGATTGATTTTGGGTCGATATGGTGGGACATGTATGCAACGTATAAGGAGAGAGTGTCAGCAGTTGGATTTGTGTCTAGATGGTGAATTTTAATAAAGTTGAGATAAGAATTGAGAGCTGATCCGTAAGATTGAAATGTAGAGTCGCTAATACCATAGCTGAGTGCGATAGAGCATTCTCGAATGAGGCGCTCTCTCGACCAAGCAACATGATGTGGTTGCTTGGATTTTACAGTCGGAGTGATCATTTCTCTATTGCCCCCAGCAGATCTCGAGAGGGTAGAAAATCAAATATGGTGAGTGTGGGGTGAAGTAACCTAGCATCTTTGAATTTACGTCTCAAAATCAGGTCTGCAATAATGTTTTTTGCTCTGGCTATGTGCAGGACTTTTAGATGGTGCTCTTTTCCAATGAGGATGTCGACGGCAAATTTTAGTAAGGGATTGTATAACGGTTGGGCGTGTAAAGAATTGAATATATCCACTGTGTTGCTATTGTCTGTGTAGATTACAATCTTTTTGGGAGCTTGTGCATCCGTGTCTGCATGATGCAAAGCGCACACAACGGTCAAGGCTTCTAAGAAGAAGATAAGTTCAGATGGCGTATCTGAGCTTACAGGGCAGAAGTGTCCCTGTAGAGAATTCGGGTACCAAAAAGCCAAGCCAGAAGGACATGCATCACACTCGATCAGGACATCAGTGTCATTGGCTTCCCAAGCTTGCGCATTTAGCAGTAGTGTACCCGAACAGCTCTCAAGATGTTTAGCACCCCAGATCAGATCAGCACAAATACTAGTGTTGCACCAGATTTTTGCATTAGGGTTGTCGGGTACTGTGTTAAGTTTGGCATAGACATTAGAAAGGCACGGACGTAGCAAAGGAAATACATTCAATCCCCAATTTATCCATCCAGCCAAGCGTTGCCAGTCTCGTTTTGAGTGGTGAGTCGACTTCTTTTTGTTGTAAGCTGCAAAATGACGTATTTCATTCACGAGGTCTTGTTTGGCGTCCGTTGGCAGGGTCATCGTCATGTTGTTTGCATCTACGGAGATTCTGATTATAGTGAGGGGGCAGCCAGAAACTTGCTTCTTTTCTTTGTGCAGTATCCCGAGGTCATCCCAAAGTCAAAGAAGGTTCGCTTGACTCCTTGGCATCCATTGATTGTAAGGTTTGTAAAAGAGCTTGTCTTCTGCATCGTCGACACCATACGAGTTGTCGTTGAAACAGAGTGGATCCGTCACCTCGTATGAGTCCTGCACGGACCAGGTGACTAGGCTATTGACGGACCCCCAGCAGTTTAGAGACGCTCGACCCCCAAAACAGTTACATTGGTTGACATGGTGGGCGTCGTCAATCGTTACAACTTGCTTCACTTGCCAGTGTGGATGCATAGGGATAAGTCGATAAGCGCTCGCAACGTCCGATTTCCACAAAACAAGTGGCTTGCTGCTCGAGTGACAAATAGAGAGTAACAAATTTCCTAAATGCTTCATGTTGTCCATTGGGAAACCCGAGATGTCATCGTAGTTAATCATAGAGTTTAATGAGTGTACTCCAGCCGATTGATTAGTGACAAGACGTAAGTCCGAAGATTTTGGTTTGGGGACTGCGTGTATCAGAGAGCTGTACATGCCGTCGAAAAGTTGTGGACCAAAATTGTGGGAGAAGCGTCCTGCTTCAACTTCTATGTCTTGTTGGGCTCGTAAGAAATCAGCTTCAACTGGGTTTTCGGGTGTTCCCATGGACATGTCGCACGTTAGTGGATACAAAGTAGGTTTTGTGTCAGCAAAGGGCCAAAATCCTTCCTCCAATCCTTTGAGAACAGAGTTTACAAAGGGTTGATTTGGGCGGCGTGTGACGAGATGACGGAGGACTTCGACGCAAATGGGAGTGACGATTTTAAAAAGGTCTTTGTGGTTTTCAATAGTTGTGTTAACTCGAGAATTTTTGAGTTCTTCCTTTGGAGGTGACGGTAAAGGTTTTGCAAAAAGAGACCATTGTCATAATGTTAATGGAAGGGGTTGCGAAGGATTGTAGTAGTTGAAACAAAGGTATTTTGGCACGTTCCCTTTCAAGGTGTCAATTCGTGACATTTTGAGGGCATTCCGTCTTCCTGTGATCTCCCCCACATCTCCAACAGACATGTCGCCAGTAGCATTTGCTGGAGTCGAACGGGCATCCAAGGTTTGTGTTCCACCGCTTACAGACTGCTTGGCTAGAACCCGATGTCCCTCTGCTTGATTGATTGATGGCTGGTTTGTTTCTGACCCTGCGTGATGCGCTGCAGTGACTGATCCCTCCGGTATCAAGGATGGCATCTTGCAAGTCGTCGAACATACTTCTGTCGGTGAGTAACATTCTCGTACCTGCTCCAACTCTAGCTTGGACGGCTTTCTCAAACTCGATGACGCTGGCATGCAGGGCAGCAGGTTTGGTGGAAAAGAGTCCGACAATGTATTGGTAGTGGTTTGACCATTCATCACGTCTGTTCGGCCAGGCGAAACCAAGCGCTTCTCCATACAAATTGGTGGCGACCGTCCATTGCCCAAGATCCTCAACCTTTCGAACCGGATCGCTGTATCCAAGGATGACTTCATGGTCTCTGATACGTCCTCGATTCTCCCGAGGAGCTCCGATATGGTGGATAGCTGAGTAGATGGAGTTGAAGTCTGCAAGTTCTCCTCTGAACAACTTGTCCCACTCGGTAGAGGGGAAATTGCATGGAGTGGCTCTAGACATGGTGACTTGTCGCTTAGCTGCGGTTGGATTTTCGAGGTACAACTGTAAGAGTTTCCGGTTCTTGACACATTGGGGGTCTTCATTTTCTTGAGCCATTTGCTCTTCTTCGTACCAAGGGAAGTCGCTGTTCTTGACTTTTCGTTTCTTAGTTTTCTGTCCACGGCTTTCAACGTCAGAGTCCGAGGATTCATCTGTGGTGATGGGACCTTCATCAGCTTTGGGGGATGCTCTCCGGACCAGTCGGTCTCGTTGCAAGACAATGTCATTCCTTTGAACTTCATCATGCTCATCAGAGAAGTTAATACTTTCCCTACTTCGTCCAGCGTTCTCCCCTTCAAGGTCATGCTGTTCTCGCTGCTCTCTCTGCCTTTCTGTTCTCTCTCGATGCGTAGCTCGTTTTCTTCGGATTTTCTCTTTCTTTTCGGCTGCTTTGAGCAGGCCAATGTATCCAGTGAGAGCCTCTCAAGCAATGTTTTCGCGCAGGTCTGACTTTCTAATTTCTTTGACGAGACATGTGATAGAGTCAACTTTGGATCGTTCACCTCCTCTGAAAGCAACGACGATTTTTTCAAGCTTGTCAAGGACTTGCTTCTCGTATTCGGACAATTGCGCTGCTTGTGGGGTCGGACTCCAAGACGTTCTGCAAGGCTTGGGCAAGACTGGACCCTGTCCACTAGAGGAATTTTCGTGGGTTCTACCTGAGAAGGTTTGCGTGGTGGAGGTTGTTTCAGGCTCCCGAGTCGGTCCAGCAGTCGGGCACTGAGATGAGGGACTGGAACTTTGTCCTTCATCATTTTGATAATTCATATGTATTGAGTGCAATGATTGTGAAAACAGTGAGACGTGAAGAAAAAATACACTAAGTCGCAGTCTGCGAACATTGAGATAGGAAAGGGTAAACTAAATATTGAGAAGACCCACCTGGAGAGCGAACGTTGAGAATCCTCAATTTGCATAATCAAATTCATCGGGTTAAAACTCTGTTTTCACAAGACCAATGTGTGCTAAGTCGCGGAGATCACGTGTTTCCACCCCCTAAGGAGCGGTTGAGACATTGAGAATCCTCAATCTCAACGTCTGCTCTCCAGGTGGGTTTTTTTTTCGACACTTAGTTTACCTCTCTTTATCTCAACGTTCGCAGACCACGACTTAGTATATTTTCTCTTCGCGTGGTACACACCTTGTTACTTTTCCCCTCTCGACGTCAGCTTACTCATTGGACAACGTCATTTTTTTTTTTTTTTTTTTTTTTTTAGTGGTTATCACTGTAGGAATGTAGACAGTCCAACAAAGTCGACCTCTACACCCTGGGATAGTTTAGTCTGTACAATATATCTGTCTTACTAGCCGGTCAAGTCTGGAGCCACTCCATAGGAAATGCATTTGTGCACAAAGTGTGGGACTCAGTTCATCCAATACCCACTAAAACCTCGGTTGCCTTTCTCCATGCCTTGAGCGGGTCTGTTCCCCTCGGTAAGTAGTTCTCCCAAGTATTCTGGACCGTTTTAACATCCATCGCTTTCTTACCAAAACGAGATGTGTCGGTAGCCAAGCAGTCCAGCTTGACTCTCTGCGCCAGAGCCCTTTTGAGTCTATTTTTTATTTCCGCATCGCTTGGCTTCCTCTCTGGGTCCGACTCCCTTGATATGCGCCAGTCGCATCTTATTTTCCAGATGAGTCTTGTTGCCTCTGACACAACTATTTTGGAGAACCTGCTCGCACCAGTCTTGTTTCGGCCGGGGCCTCTTTTTATCATTGCGCAGCCCAATTGTTCTCCTAGCAATGGCTTTGTGAAGTTTATTCCTCTCTTCTCGTGAATTTTCTGGGTTAACTCCCATACGATGTTCTGACCTGATGCTAGGCATTCCGTCAGGATATGTTCCATTGATTTTGTTTCGTTGTTGCAGTCCCTGCATAAGGCTCTTCTCTCGAAGTTTGGGATGTTTTCCCAGTAGCTCCCTACCTTGTAACCATTGTGCATGGTCCTCCACATGAAGGCTCTTGTCTCTCTCGTCAGGTCTTTGTCTTTTAGTGACTTCCATATTCTGTCGTCTGTGGGCAATTCGCCATTCGTGTCCTTTATGGCCCATCTTGTCATATCCAGGTGGATTGTAGTTCCCCTCCTATATGGGGTGGGTTTCCTTTCTATCATGCCCCAATATAGTTGGGCTTGTGTGATGCTTGTTAGCTTAGCCCCTGGAAGTGTGTAACCTTCAGGGCTGTCTATGTTCACTTGGTCCGGATTCAGTTTTTCTGTACCATAGTTTGCAAGTTCGTCTGCTCCATCGTTTCCTTCTATTCTTTTGTGTCCCTTTGCTTCCTCTAGAATGGTAATGCCTGTTCTACTCTTTAATCTGGCTACGAGTGCTTTCATGATGTCCTGGTTTGCTGCTCCTATCCAGCCGCTGTCTTTGTTCTTCTGTAGGTCTTTTGTTAGGCTGTTTAACATTAATTTTGAGTTACTCAGTATTTTCAAGGGCTTATCCCCTGGAGCGATTATTGCGGCTTTCAGGATGGCTATTGCTTCTCCTGTATTTTTAGTCTGCTGTAGGTCTCCCGGTATTCTTAGGGCTTCATTTTGGTCGTCGTCTCTCCCAAACCAGATTCCAGCTCCAGCTACAGAGTTTACAGAGCCGTTTTCCTTGCATGCTCCGTTAGTATACACTTCCGTTAGTGTGAGGGGGGGGTGGCTGGTCCTGGTGTAGTTCATCTCATTTAGGTTGGTGTGTGCTGGAGTTTGTGGTGTAAAGACTCTGAAACCCTCTCTTAGGGAGGTTTTGATCACTACTTCCGGTTGGAATAACATCCCTCCTGCTTGTTCATGTAGTGCCCTTTCATCCTCCGTAGGCTCTCTCTCGTCAGTCGGAGTTCTCGGTGACCATTTGTGGCCTAGTTTATCTATCCATTCCTTTGCACTTTCTCCGCATTTGTGGGGATTTTCGCAACCTGCATTTCTCATTTCATGGCATGCCTCGCATGCACAATTTTGTCTTGGTTTGTGGCTAGGATTTATGGTAGGGTCGGTCTTGTTAGCTAGGTCTAACATCTCTCCTGCGGTCATTATATGGTGGGTCAGTCTCTGGCATATTGCTTGTGGTGAGTTCATTCTCAGGTTTTTCATTCCAGTAAGCCCTAGGTGAAAGCAGATTGGCATCTGTTCTTTTAGGGGTTTTTCTATAGCTAACAGGTGGAAGCTGACCCCATACTTCCTTGCAGCTCGGATCATTCTCTGTAGTGATGCAGGGAGGCCCTCCTCTCTTGATCTGGCGTCTACATCCAGGTACTGTAGGAAGGTATTGTAGAATGTATCCCCCTCTAGGTCTTTCCACTTTTTTGCTAGTCTTTTCTGTATAATCTCGTCGGCAACCCCTGCCCAGACAGGTCTTGTTGAACCAAAATCCAGGTATCTCTTTACCTTCATTAGTTCAATCGCTTCGTTTCTGAGTGTTAAATTCAGAAGCTTTTTGCCTCCCTTCTCATGTGGGAGGTATAGTGTTTCGAGGCCGATTGTTGGGCGGGTGTTCTCTCCCCAGATAAAGTCCCGTATCATCTTAGTCAATTCGGTTTCTACTTGCTTTGGCATTCCTTGTACGCTTGTTCTGTATTGTGTCCTGCCGCCAACAACCATACTGACTATTAGTCTCTTTCCTTCAATTGTTGGTTTGCCTCTATTCCATCTCTTCAGGTCATTTGCCACGGCTTCTATTGTTGGTGTCCATACGCTATTTTCTTCGATTCCATTTCCCACAAAGGCCCCTAGGAGTCTGGTTGCCTCTCCTTCTCTTGCTATTCTTATCTCCCCCGGTATTCTGGATCCCCGACGTTGGGTTCTTCTTGTAGATATCAGCTCTTCCCTGAAAGCTGTCGTCCCGACTGGGACTATTACTGTCTTGGGTATGTTGAATTTTGCCCCCGATACCTCGCACCAGCTGTTTAGGATCTTTTTTAGGTCCCTGAATCTGTCATTTTCAGACAGGTAAACTGTTGTATCGTCTGCAAATAAAGTTGCTATTAGCCTTTCTGTGTAGTGTTTGAGTTTGAAGCCCTTCAAGTTCGAGCATCTCAGCATTTGAGCCAGGGACTCGATTGCAATGTTGAATAGTAGGCATGACATTGGGTCACCTTGTCTAACCCCTCTGGTTACTTTGAAAGGTTCACTTAGTTCACCGTTTAGCATAATTTTTGTATATGCATCTTTGTAAAGTTCTTGGATTATTTTTATGAGGCCTTCTGGGAAATTAAATTTGCGCATAGAGGCCCACAGGAAGGTATGTAGGATCTTATCATAAGCTTTCTCTTGGTCCAGACATACTATCATCCCATTTTCCTTTGCTTCCTCACACCTTTTTATCATGAGGTGTGCTAGTTCTGTCTGGTCTTCTATACGCCAGTTTTTCATAAAGCCAGCTTGGTTTACATGGATAATTTCTGGTGCTACTTTGCTTATTCGAGCTGACAGTAGCTTTGTCAGTATCTTATAGTCTGTGTTTAGTACTGTAATTGGCCTGTAATTGCCTGCATTGGTGCGGTCTCCTTTTTTATATATTGGGCACATCCACCCTTCTGCAAAGTTTGAGTTTCTCATTATTCCGTGTTCTTTTATGTTGTTGAATACAGCTGTTAGCAGTTGTGCTAGGTCAAATCCTGCCTCCTCATCTCTGCTTTTTTGATCAAACCTGTTGGCTAGTGTTTTCCACAGTTCCTGCGGGATACTGTCCAGGCCTGCCGCCCTACCATTTGGTAGTTCTCGGATTGCCTCCATCACTTCCTCTCTGGAAATCGTCTCTCCTAGCTCGTTTTCCTGTTCTTGCTTGATCTTTTTGTCCAGTAGGGATAGTACCTTCTTAGTTTTTGCGGTATGCGTTGGTGTGTTTTCTGGTACTCCATTTCTTTGGAGGTTTTCATGGTATGTCTTAATAATTTCGGCCATTTTGTTCGATCTCCTCTCAAGGTTGTTATTCTCTGGTCCCTTTCTCAGGGCTGCAATGATATCTCTTGGTTTTGTTTCTTTGTTCATATTTATCCAATGTTTAGTGAGTGTTTCTCCATGGATTGAATAACTTGTTGCCACGGTATCTCTTGCTCTGGCGAATCTTAGGCATTCAAGTTGTTGTATCCTGTCATCCAGGAAAGCTGCTTCCATGGCTCTATCATCTTCATCCCTTCCGGGATCATTCAGGACAATGTTTTTATCCTCTAATAAGGCTTGTATCTCCCGCTTTATCTTAGGTGTTTTTGTTTTTGAGTATTCTCTTATCTCTGCTAGTGCCTCCTTTTTAAAGGCTTTATGTATCGCTTGTGGATTATGTGTTTCGGACCGTCTTCCCTCCAGTGAGTTCAGCGAGGCTTGGTGTTTCATACCAATTTTTTCCAGTATTTCAATCAGCCTTTCATCTTCCAAGAGACTAATTGGGATGGCATATCTCCCGTCCCCTATTTGTGGCTGTTCCGGGTTCAGTATATTTGCTGATACCAGGAGGTGGTCTGTATTTATTCCGGTACGCACTATTTTCCAATCATTTGTGAAGTTCATTAATGTTTCGACTATGTATATTCTGTCTATTCTCGACTGGCATGGTCTACCAGTCATGTAGAAGGAGAAGTCTATTTTTGTGGGGTTTTCCCTCCTCCACCCATCAGCCAGGTTTAGGTGGGCTTTGAGTTCTGTGAGGGTACTGACCGCTTGTGGATTGTCTTCATGGGCTGGCAGTCTATTTAGGGCATCTTCCACTAGGTTCATGTCTCCTAGGAGTATCTGAGGCTTTGGACCGTTCTCTCTAGTTGCCCAGTGGTTCTTCAGTTCTTTCCAGAAGAGTTTGTTTTGCTTTGGGTCATTAGGAGCATATGTGTTTACACATCGTAGGGTCTTATTTTCATACCAGGGTATGTCGATCATGATCGTGCGACCAGGTTTTATATTTGTAGATTTAGCTTCCTTCCACCTCACAGTTTTCTTGTTGAGTACAAAAGCTATGCCTTTTGAGTTAGGCTGTTCTGTATCTAGGCTTGATATAATGAAGATTTGTTGTTCAAACAGTGTGTTTAGTTCTTCTCTTAGGGATTCATCCATATGAGTTTCTTGTACCGCTAGAATGTCTATTTTCTGTTCTCTGACTAGTTGGCATAGTTCAGTCCATTTGGGCTTTGTCGATTCAGAGCCCCCTCCTTTTATATTTAGGGAGGCCACTTTGATTGCTCCTCTTTTAGCTTTTCCTTTTCTCGGTCTTGGCTCATCTTGTCCTTGGGTGGTCCAGGCTTGTGTTTGTCTTATGTTCTGTTGCCTCGCTAGTGCATTATCCAGCTGGGTGGTCTGCGAGTCTTGACCTTGGGGTTCTGTTGCCTGTGTTGCCTGTTCGGCGTTAGTTCCATTGTCTATTTCAATCTGTTGTGTCTGTTCCCTAGCTTGGCTTATGGGGTATAGTCCCATTTTCTTTGGGGGGGTCCAGGATAGTGTTGTGGGGCCATCTCCGATCCCTCTCAGGTCGTCATCAGGGGCGTGACCGATGGTGGAGTCGATGTCCTCTCCTACCTGAGAGGGGCTGTTGCCGTTGCCAGTTTGATCATCCCATTGTGTTGTATATTCTCTATTTGTGACAGGTAGTTGGGTTTTGGACAATGTTCTTTGTGTTTTTAGGACTCAGAACTTGAGCAGGAGCGCTGCATGGCACTGTCCGTCGTAAATACGATGCCACCTGAAGTTTCCCAGTTCAGCAGGGGGGCGCTCAGGGGTTACCTGTCGTTCATAGAGAACTCAGTAAATTCACCCTAGTCGTTTTTCCCAGGTTTGCCATTTCATAGCTTTGGTGTATTTGGGTTGTGCCGGTCAACTACCGTGTAAGTTTGTTGGGTAGTCTATGTGCTTCTATGCGTTCACATCTGCTCTTGCAGGAGGCGGCTGTTCATCTTTCTGTTCTTTCAGTTTTAGACATGACATTTCTACTTGCTGCCATCGTCTTTATAGGGGGGTTTCGTAGTTGTAGTGATAGGTATTTGTTTTATTTGTAGTGAATTTATGATCTTGTACTACTTATTTACGGTCACGTTTATACCCGCTGAAGCCTTGATAACGGTTGCTTCCTCTCCAGCTGTCAGCCCGGCATTTGTTCCAATTTCTGCCTTGTTGGGTGTCTCGGCTAGACAGTGCGAATTCTACTGTCTCTTCAACCTTGCTGGCTCCTTCGTTACCGTGCCAACCCTCCATAGCAGCATATTCGCAGTGTGGGGCATTGTGGTCAGCACCTTTACACTTGTAGCAGTGGAGGCGATTTGTCTTGTCGACTAGGGTAGCGCTTCCACAGTCCATATCGATAAATTTAATGTCGCGGATGTTCTGCAGGATAATAAAGAAGCTGGTCCACGTTATCTGGGGGGGTTGTTTAAAGAAGACATTCCACAGGGGCTTTGTAGGCCTAGTCGTTGTAGAGCGGTCCACGGCCTCCTCACCTCAGACAAGCTTCACTTCGAGAGAGTGTACCATGTCAATTGCTGGGTCCAGATTGTGTTGTGAGGTCTCGTCCGCGATTAGCCGATTCTTAAGTAGCGTTATAGTGGTCTCGCTCGCGATTAAGGTTGATTGGACTATTTTTGTCGCGATCTCTTCTGACTCTTTTACGGCCTCTGGGGTCCTGATGCTCAGGGTGAACTCTTCGATAGTGCAGAGGAAGCACGGAGTGGGTGGGGTGAAGGGTAGAAAGAAGGCCGAGGCGCTTGGGGTAGATATAACAGGGTGCGCCAGGAGTATGTTATAGGCCTGCGTAGATAAATTGGAGACGAGAAAGTGGTAGGGAGGTTTGTACCTATTGTTTCATCTCTTTGTAACGATCTCCTTGTCCTTCTGCGGGGTGGATAGCTTGGCCTTTTCATCGGTGATCAGCTTAATCAGCTCTTTAAGTTTTTCGCTGGTAGTCATGAGATCTGCATCCTGGCTAGCTTGCCAGTCTCTCACCCACAGCTTTGGTTCTGGATAGGTGTTGAAGTAGTCCCTCTGGCCTGGCAGTAAGTTGTACCAAGGAGGTGTGGATAAGTGTATTACAGGAAAGCCCCCGATGGGCGTGGGGGTGCGCGCTAATCCTTTCGGGAGCTGGGGAGGTTTTTTCTGAGTAGTGCCTGC
>QLOM01001719.1:0-21007 GCA_003313785.1 Termitomyces sp. MG148 | reverse complement strand
TGACGTACAAACGAATGTCAGTCAATAATCAATCAGGCTTATATGATACCACGTACCCGAATAGCAACTTTCTCAGTGTCTGAATATCCATCAGGATGTATCGGGCTTCAATAAAAAATAATCTTCGCTGCAGTCCAAGCAAACAGGCATAACTACAAAAGAGTTAAGGAAAAAAGCACGCAAAGTTTTAAAGTCGACATACACTTCGCGATCGCGACCGGAATATGATTCCGGAGAATGTTAGTGCATCAATTACGCCGGGTTTGGATGTACAAGTGATGTACATGTCTGCTACTATAGCTCCCAGAAGGGTCTTAAAAGCAATACGAGCATTAAATCCATTGAAAGATTACATTACAACATAACAAAACGGGGGGGAGAGGGAGTGTGAGCATCGACATGGACTTGATGCCGATATCGTCAGCTTGTTGGGTGCACGTGTTGTCACAGTGTGACAAGTAGGACCCCATCAACAAAATACGCGAGCCATCACCGGATCTTCAAATTTTTGATGTAAAATAGACCCAGTGGACAACGGTAACGTTCCAAAATTACTTAAGCTCGGTATTTCTGTACGTCGAGCACATGCACATGTGCACATGTCCCTGAAATCGGACAGGTGACTTAATATCTGCGCGGCACTGTCAGTTGTCGTCACCTTGAGGAATAATCCGAAGACCAATCGCGATCGACCTCACTTCTCATCTTGATGCTAGATCTCTTGCTCAACCATAGACGATCCTTCATTTGGTCAGCCGTCTGGATCATAGGTGAACATTTTGTGAGAAGAAGCGAATCATTTGCATCCGTGCACCCCCGTGCACGTAGCATTAGCCAATCATTAATCGATTCCTTCACCGGTGACCTTGTTTCTTCCGCCTTCTCGGTATATTCTCGGATCATTACTTATTATTCTCTCTTTCGCCCTCCTCGAAGACATCTTTATGGGGCCTACGCGATCACAGTATGCATTAATATTGCCACTGACGGAATAGCTGATTGAATTTGAAGTCGTGCTAGTCAACGATAGATGACATAACAGATTAGTGGATGCGGTCGTAAATGGTGAAGTCGGGTATATAATCTGCTGTGCTATGATGAATTGAGTGGCAGACCGTCATCGCTGAGTTCCCCTTCTTCTTTCTCGTCAATCACGCTGACGTCGCGTGAAGCTTGTTGTGATATGACTATGCTTGGAACCTGTTCTAACTCCATCAAACTTAGTTCTCCCTTGGGTTCTTCCCTGTCTTGAGAAGGTCTCATTGTCCCAGCGGAGTTCAAGGATGGCGCGTCGCTTGCGCTAGAATCTCGTCGTTTCAGAGGACCTCGAGATCTTGTTGCTCGCCGCTCGGGCTGTCTGTCTTCCGGCACCTCTGACGGCGGCTCTGGCGTGGGAGTCGCCTCAGGAATGCTCGACTCGAAAGGCACCTCTTCGTCGGCAATAGGTTGGTTTGAACCTCTCGGCATGCGCGATCGTTTGGCCGGGTACGTCGCATCGCCATCATCAGCTTCTCGGCGTCTCCTCTTGGAACCGACACCTGCTTTCCTTTTTCGAGGGCTGGGCTTGTCTCTAACCTCAATGTCGAAGAGAGGGCTGGTGGTATCAGGGGGAAGCGTAGTAGAATCAACTTCAACTCTGACTTCGCGTGACTTTCCTGCGGGCCGACGGACACGTGCAGGTGAACGGATCAAATCATCTGTCTTCACCGGTGTTGGAAGTCCGACGCTGGCAGGGTCCAATGGCGGCAGCGATAAAGCAAGTCGACCAAGAGGATGGTAAAGAGGAAGCGGAGGCACCACTGCATATTTCCTGCGTTTAATGGGAGGAGTCGAGGCGGTAATCTGGATAGAATTCGCTGAGACTTTGAGGGTGACCGGTTGCGTTTGAGAGGATGATGTGCTTTTCTGCTCGATGGTGGACATTGAGAATGGCCCGATAATAAAGGATGGGTCCCCAGAAGGCGATCTATACGTCACTCGTGGTTTTCGTCGAAAGGTGGAAGGTGAACGGTCCCGGGTTTCATACTGTGTAGTTGATCTGTTAGATGTTGAAACATTCATTGTTACAGGCCTAGAAAACAAATTGAGCAACTAAGGGGACTATCAGAAGCAGACAAGGTCGCACTCTGGAGATTTTCAAGATGATGATTGATCCTCTTGAGGTATATGTAGATCCCACGTATTATCCCTTTCAGATTCAAGGCGTTTGGTATATGATGAGGGTCTCTTGTTGAATTGTTGAATGAAGAAAGTGCAGAAGCCAAGTGAGATCGTGGTTTGCCTTCTGAAAACCGGCTCACGGTTAAAGGTAGATCAATAATCCCCAATAGGAAATACGTCCGGCACGTGGCGGTTAAAGTCGCGATCACGATAAAGCATATGTATTTACATAGAAATTGTTGTAAATATAAATACAGCAAAGTACGCGAGATTCATGCAGATAGAAGCCCTCCTAGGCCGGTGACATGTTTTTCGCAGATGGCGGAGAAATAGAACTCGTGCTCGGAGTTATGTGGTTGAACGAGATTGTGAGCAATTTCATGTGCAAGGGTGAAAAACCTAGACCATATCACACGATTAGGTGACCTCATCGTTGCGGGACAAGAAGAGGAGAAGAGCCTCACCAAGAAATATATGCTTGATTCAAATTTCCCCCACCGACATCCTTGTCATCTACCAGGTTGGTGAATGGTGAATGAGCTGATGATAAAACACCGATCGAGGGACTCACGCCATTCTATATAGTACCGAAGATTGACGAAGATACTACCATTCCTGTTGAAAGCAATCAGACCACCTCCAGTATCATGAAAGACATGCAAGCTCGTCATTGGAAGGTCATAAACTCTGGAAAGTTTGACAAGTATATGGATGAACCTCGCAATTGGGTCTTGGTAATTGTTAAGAAATTCTTTCTGGTTTGGGACGTCTGGAGAAATTGGTATTAGAACAGTTTCCAACCAGCTGTGATCGCGAGGTGTGTCCTACCCTGAGTAAGGTAAAGTCTTGTATTCCCCATCTCTCCTGCAGGACGAGGTTAAAGGGAACATGAAACAACAGCAATTTCACTGACCAATAAGGTTCAAATCTCCTATTCTTCCAGAAACGTCGCAGTATCCCTCATCTAGAGACTCCCGAACCTGACGCATTTCTTGTCGATTTCTCAAAAGGTTTCCAGACTCTGGGCGGCATGCCCTGATAGCTAAATCTATGTTTGAAGCTACAGGCATCGTTAATCTTAGGAGAAAGATGTCTTGGAACCACACTTACATATGTTCTTTATCGGAGTGACTCGCGGATCGGTGTTAGGTGTAATAGGTGATTTATATGATACAGGAGGAATTTGAGGCGAGAGTTCGGGAGGAGGTGCAAGTCCTGTCCTCCGCTTGAGAAAATTCAATGGATTCCTGGAAGGCGTTGGCGGAGGTTCCATGGTTGAGGAAGGTATCTTTGGTGGGTCAAAAAGTGGCTTCCCTGGAGGTGGTTTGGAGATAAGCGGAACTGGAGCAACTGGAGGAACGATTGGAGAAGTGAATGGAGTTGGAGGACTGGCAGACCGCGAAGACACTAAATCCTCAGGATTCCCCGTGGGTCGCATCGAGAGTAGTGTCGAATTATTTTCTAGTTTCGCCTTTTCAGCAACCTGCCGCTCAATTCTCTGCTGCCGAAGGATCCTGTCAACTATGATGTTCCTTGTAAGCTGCTTTCAAGATGTCGCATGACTATTGATCCTTACCGTTGTATCCTCTTCGCTTCAAAGCCTTCAAATCGGTTGAAAGAATTGTCATGAATAAAAGAGCATCATTTACTCTAGGGGAGTCGAAGATCAAGCGGTTGAGTGATATTGCAACCCTTTGGATATATTGTCTAGAGTTTCATGTTGACAAGGAGAGATACTCACTCGTACATATCTATCTGCGCATTGCCTGCGATCCATAGTTGGATTGGGCCTGTATTTCCGACTCGTATGGCTACTGCAGATGCCTCTTGTTGCCGAGAGAGGCGGAGATCGCCAAACATCAATGATTTCCTGACAGAAAGCTTGCCAAAGGTCTTAACTACGAAGTTGACTTGGGACATGAGCCAAGTATACGAGACACGAGTACGCGCATGAGTGTGCTCGTGTAAGAACAGCGGTAATCTTTCCAAGATCAAGGCGCGTATGTCGGCAGCGATCTTTGATTGTTTAATCTCTGCGGATGACTCATAATCTTCCTTGACCAAAGAGCTCAGTCTTCGAGACCCCAGCTGAGTATAGAAGGCTGTCGTAAAGATGAGATAGTGGCGTTGGAGATTGAGTACGAAAAACAAACCTTCCAGAATATCCTCTTGGGGCGCCGTAAAAAACGAATCTCCAAATGCTTGGAGGGCGTGAGTATCGTCAGCAATAATGATTTCTTCTGCTTTCCGGAGATCATATTGGACTTCCCGATCATCCTCATCAAAATCGTCGAAATCGACTTTTTCACCACCCTTACGAGGTTTACGTTTCAAACCAAGCAAAATAGCGGCCTTCTTCATTCGACCTATCGTTCCAGGCTTTATGAGTTTATGGTTTACTGCGATATTCCGCAATTCGGCGAGAAATCTGATATATATGAATTGACCAGGCATCCCTTAAGATGTATGAATCGTGCTTACTGAGCAGGACCTTCCGCAGAAGCATAGAATTTAAGCGGATTTTCCAAAAGGATCTGGACAACTTCCTCGATACTTGGCTCATGCTTTGTGCCGCAGGCAGTCAAGAACCCGTTCGCAAGTAGGCCGAAATCGACGAAGACAAAGAGTTTGGAATGGAACTCGCCCTGAGAACCCCTTCCGAAATAGCAGCATGTGGGCTCGAGCCATCGTAATTTACCATCCTCAGAAGGAACAGGAACCATTTTGATCCGTGACATCCGTTGCAACTCCATAGATGAGAAATCTATGACATGGTAAGTACAGATTGGCACGATCAGATCATGACAACGAACCTGAAACTCGACTCCCAAGTACAGAGAACCAAGTTCTCGCCTCGGCTTGATTCTGAGGATGTTTTCGTTCGAGCAGGTCCACCAACATCGCCGTAGGCGGATGTTTCTTGATCTTCAGTTTCAAGATAGCGTCGAGTGGCAAAGTGGCGGGAGTCACTAAAAATCCCATCATAGCCCAGTCTGGATTGGAGAAGACCTATTGTTTCATCATTTATCATGTTAGCACTACGACTAAGGTTCGAACCGACTTCTTTGATAGTTCCCATGCAAGGTGTTGACCCCTGCATTGCTGGAATGAACGCGCTAGTCCCAAAATTCGAAGGGTCATAATCCTTGTAATGGTTTCCCATGTTGTCCAATAGATACTTGAGGGCTATAGCACGAATCTTAACGAGAAAAAGATAGTTTGACATTATAGGATAAACCAACATATGATCGGCTTACATGTGAGTCCGCACTTCCACATAGGTTGATCAAAACGGACAAGGGAGGATAGCGAAGCAAACCCATTTCAAATAGAAATTTGGCTATAAAGAGACGCTACGAATGAGTGGAATTACGGCTGGAACTCGTTAACAATCAAACCTTCGTCCGATGAGCTTCGCCATTTAGTTTGCTTTCCCCAGTCAATGACAGGCAGCCCGAGACTCCGAAACACATCAACAGGTTCATACAACTGCTGTGCTTGGTACCTTGTCACATTTTGACCAGTATCGCCTTTGAAAATATCTTCCTTGAAAAATGCAGCTGTCATTTTCAACCGTGCCCATTCCTCGGAGCTCAAAGTAGATTGGATGGACACCAGGTACTTCGCAAGGTCAGCTACAGTCCATTCATTTGTTTTTATCATCCTAGATCCTTGGTCAGGCTATCTTTCCTTGTCAAAAAGTTGACCTGACCTGTTGAAAACCACTTGTAGGTCAACATGTTTACGAACACCAAGAGCTACAAGAACCCGCTCTAACGGGGCTTTTACTAGAGAACCAGACGGTAACGTTACAACGGGCAAGTCATTGAAGATATTAGCTTGAGAGAAGTACGATTGGTCAGGAGTCTTCATTCCCATTGATGTAGGTATACATGACAAGGTTCTGAGGTGAGTATAGATCTCGCCTTTGGCAGGGCCCGGTAAACTGGGCCATGCTTTAGCCACGATCAAGAGGACACGTTCCGCCCACGGCGCGGACAAAGTGATATCAGCGTCTGGATTGGCCTTACGAATGGATGGGCTGCAGATATATCCAAGCCAGTCAGAAATCGACAGCTCTGTCCATGAGAAGGTGATTAGTTCGTTTGCCGTGAAATGTTTGGCAACGCTTGGAGGTAGAAGGTGATCAGGTAGGGGTCCATCAATAGGAATCATAGCTGAGAGTGTTCGGGTATTGATGAAACTTCGAATAGAGCTAAGGGGAATTATCCTCTCATCGTTGCTGCCTAGGGGGCTGGTCGACGACAATACCGCAGCTTCGAGAAATTTGCGAGGCGCAAGTTGGAACTTGGAGGCCTCTTTGTTGACGCTGATCCACCATTTCAGACAGGCGACCATCTCGTCCTCCGTCAACGGACGAGAATGTAGCTCTTTCAGAACATCTTCGAATCCAATGCTCTTGATCAAACCACGACTCTGAAGTATTCCTATCGTTGTAGAGGCATCTACAAGTATGTTTTCGGGAAGCAATGGCAGTTGTTTGAGGAATCCTGAAAAGGCTGGATCGGGGAGCCGAACATCCGAGGCATTTCGCACACCAGCAGTGGAAATCAGTGGAAAGTTCGACCCAGCACAATCAAAGAATGCTCTTTCAAGTTGTTGGGAAATTTCAGCAGAGGGAGTCGATGGATGGAAGGTGAAGAACTTCAAAGCATGCAATGATCGACTTCGTAACCAAGTTTCAAGTTCTTGGTCCACTGAGGTTTGGGAAAGACCAAAAGTTAAAGATCCTTCCCAGTGATTCTTGACAGAATCCATCTCCATTTCGTAGGCAGCACGAGCAAGGAATCCACCGACATACAGAAGTTCCTTATTCCAAACTGATTTGGGTAAGTCTTGTCCTCAAGGTCAAGTTATCATGCTTACTCGCTACATTTCTATCCCTACATATATTCTTCAGCAGTCTCGATTATAACAGGTTTTACATACTCACATCAAATCAATCGACTCGCGCTCCACAGTTGGGATGAATCGAGCGGCCATATGACCGCCAATTCCAGTTGTTTGTCCAGTCGCATGTCCCTGATAAAGATCAAGGTGAAATATTTCGACGGAGAGTTATGAGGCTCACTCACAATGAATATCCGAGTTAAACCAGAACTATTCTGATCAACTAATGGTTTGAGAGAAAAGAAAGGCGGCCATACCCTTCAAGATCTGCACGTAATCCCTGAAATACGCTACCCATAGCCGCTGGTTGTTGTTCTTCCTCTCTCTTGCTGGCATCGTACTCGTCTTTAGCGGTCTAAAGCTATGTCAGAGCCGGCATCCATTTTAGTGACCGGCTCAACCTTACGTATATGAGCTCATACTTCAGTCTATTCGGGGGATTTTTTTTGGTCGACCTATAGAGCTCCGCAGCGATCTTCTTGTTTAGGCGAACATCCACGGCTGCTGAGAATATGGAGAGAGCGACGTTCGTTTCATTGAGCGTCTGAGGATCTAAATCCTTCACTAGCGGAAGAGGTGTTGATTGAGGTTGAGGTGTCGAATTCCCTGCGACTGCTGCCAAGAATGAAGAAAAGAATGAACTTGCAGTTGCCTTTGGTTTGAATATCGACATGGTATGTTTCTTTTCAGTGCCGGAACTATAAACCCATTGCAGAACCTCGGCCTGAATATGGAGGGCTGTCCAAATCTCCATCAGCTGGGAACGAACCTCAGCGAAATAACTTACGTGTACACTTGATATCCTTTACTGTCATTATTCCTGAATCGGTTGAAGTTCGAAGTCCTTTAGGCAGCCCCAACTCTTTGGGAATTCCAGATGTTTTTTTGAGACGCGCCAGACGCTTATCGTCTAAGAAAAAGCTAACTTCTGATAGGTAAGTCATGAAGGTAATCGATGAAGTAAGAAAGCGAGTGAAGTCGAAAGCCATCGGGATTGGAGCGGGTTCACGAAGTACCATTTCAAACGTTGTCCAGGGCGAAGGGCCATCATTGCTGCTTGGAAGTTGTCCACGTCTTGCAAATAACTGGATACAATAAGATACTGGGGATATAGACTGGGAATTATTCTGACCTGGTCTTTTTTGTCTTTCCAGTAGAAACCCATCCATTGGTCTTATAAGAGGATCAGAAAATAAGTAAGGAGTGGATGGTCCAAATACAGACTCCCAGAAATCACAAAAGGCTCCTCGGTCACCGAAAATAGGCTGTAAAACCCTAGATGAAACTGAACACGATTTCAAGCCATAATATTCATATTACAAACCTACACCAAAAGCACCTATCTTCTCCTCATCTGGATTGCCTTCCGCTACAAAGGGGTATGAGCTCGGGACTCGATAATGTCGCTCAATTACTTACCAATCTTCTTCAGCCGAGTCCAATCCTCTTCGCGAAAAATGATTCCATTATTCTTGAAAGTCCATTTATGTACCTGCAGACAAGTCAGATTAGATCACGCTCTGGTTCATAAGGACTACGAACTAGGGTAGTCTTTAGGTCTGGGTACGCTTTCGAGGTTCCACTTTCCGATGAGCCTTCCATACTATCTATAGATGTTTGGGTATTGAAATGTATTTCCACTGCGGTTGCCTGTGCATCATCGGAATTCTGCAAAAGTTCACGAAAGACCGTGAATTCGCCAGAGTATCGAGCAAGGACTTTATCGATCAAAGCACGTTGATTTACTTCCACTGACTCGTCATGTCCACTGGCCCACTGAACTAGAGTCAAGGCTTGCTCTTCATACTATTTCTGAGGAACATACCAAAGATTCACGAGGAACAGCCATATTGAGTTGGATGGAAATGATAGAGTAAATGAGCTTTAAATATTCGAGTTGTCAGTCTGTATGTAATGCGTTCTCGTCGCAGACGATGACACGCAAGCTAGTCTGCTTCTTTTGTGTTGCTTGCAAGCCGACTGGCCAGGTATAATAAGGAGGAAGTTGGATGAGGAAGTTGGATGTAAGTTCTCCCAGTACTTGAGTATAATATGTCACGACGACAATGTAAGGGAAACAGAACTCGATCAATCGGCAGTCACGAGGACATCACAAGGTTCTATCTCCAGATGTATTTCACAAAGTATGACAAATAATGTGAGAATGGAATATATGCAATGCGAGAGAGCAACCAGATGAAGAAGTGATGATGACGATGTAGAATGACTCAACGATTTCCAAAGGTTCGTAACTGCTCAGAGGAAGGGCTGAGGTATTAGACTGGTACGTAGCACTATGAAAGGTTCTCCTAAGTCTACTGGATGAATGGATGATGTCGGAGGGTATATCAAATAATAGATATCAGGGCATTGTGGGGCCATAAGGTGGAGAGTTATGCAATAGTGGTCTCTTTAGAATCTTGTCGTAGGGTCTAAAGGACCCAATGGGCCGTAACGTTCTCTAGAACCATGTCTTCCACTTGATGCACCCTGGGGAGGGGAGCCACTTCCATGAAGATTAATCGTGGGTGACGTCGGCGACATCGTGTTTGATGATAATGGTCCAAACCCAGGTGAGGTTGATCGTGTTAAAGGAGCATATCCGTCCCCATTGATGTTTGCCAGCTGTGTTGTGGAACCATCAGTCAACTGGTATCGAGGGGCATAAGTCGATGCAGGAGGTGTGTGTGAAGATCTGTCGTCGAAGCCTGTCTCCAGCATGGCTTCGAGTTCCGCACCATCCACAGTCTTCGCTGTGTTGAGCTGACTTCGTGGTATAAACAATCCAACAGGTGGTAAAGGGAACTGCGAATTGTTCTCGTTGTACGCCCCAATCTGAGTTCCCCAATGATCTTCATCCGAGGACAACATCGACACAGTATCGGAGCCATCGTATTGGCTTCGAGTGTCTATACCACGTACACTGAGCATCTCTCCATCGCCAGCGACATATCCAGAGGGATGCAAACGCTCAAACTCTTTTCGTCGACGCTCTTCACGCTTGAGTTTGCGAAGGCGTGATCTCTCCCAGTCTTCCCAACGACGCATGGGCACGTCAACTCCTCTCGACCCACCACTACCTCCTCCATGACCTTCACCTTTGCCTTCTCCCTCAACTTTCCTGAGTACAAAAAGTCTGAATGAGAGCTAAATTATGAATAGAAGTCGAGAACGACGTACCGCGTTTCTCCCCAAGAGAAGTCGTCGAAGTGCCAGAATGCGTAGACAGGAAGGATGAAATTCCACACTGGAAGTGCGAGGAGGTAGATCAACATCCAAAAGACATAGATAACCTTCCTCGTGGTAATAAGAATAAGAACCGCGGGCAAACCGAGTACCGCAATTAACAACACGAGCGGAATGGCTTCCGAAAACGATTTTGGTGGCGACAGCGCCATTCCCACAATGAGCGCATATGTGAGGGCAATGGCAATAGGCAACACAACAGTTCCGAGAAGATCCATAAATACGACGAACTGCATACTGAAGCAAAATGTACCGCAAAGATTTCGTACGAGGACGAGTTCCATGAGGTTATGTATGGTCGAGTTGATCCAGCGTCGACGTTGTGACAGAAGAACAGGGAATGTATCAGGAACGACCGTTCTACATTTCGCTTGGGGTAGAAACATCATCTTCCGGTTTGGGAATGTTCGAAGCAGACAAGTCGTCAGAAAACGGTCTTCGCCAAGTAAAAGGAGGTTTTTCTGATGGAGAGTAGTCACTTCAGATTGACTGTATTCCTTCACGATTTCTGGTTTAATAATGAGTGGTACCCAATCGTCACCACTAGCTCTCCGTGCCTTCAAGCGAAACATTGAAAAACAGCCTGGTAAGCATGAGACACCACCAAAGACAGACTCAAAAGCTTTGGCAAGGTGATGGGAAATGAAGTACTCGAAGACTTGAATGGCAGTGACCCAGGATTGTCGCTTGTTCGCTATGCGTGTTTCTCCACAGACGCCCATGATCATCTGGTCATGGTGCATACAGTTGACGAGGTAGCTAAGGGAGTCTGGGAAGACCTTGGTGTCGGCATCCACCTAGTCCGTGGTGAGATTGAGGTGACGAGAGGTCGTCTAAAATGATACTCACCATCAGCACTACCTCGAAAAAGTCGGGCGTAACCCCCATAAGAACGTTGATCTTTCGGAAGAGGTCGAAATCAAGTGGGCTCATACGATCATTATACGTGACTCGGGAAAAGAAGTTCATGAGAATTAATTGACTGTCGCGTTTTCCTCTATTGCCTGGTTTCTTCTCTGATATAGCTTCTTGTTCCGTACCACATTTAACAACGATGACCGTGGGCGTTCGACGGCCCGCGACAGCTAGAGTGGGATCAGAATCAGGTCGCAACACAGAATGACATTATACATACTATAATGACCAGCATATACCATGGCGCGGTTGTGAGCTTTCTGTCCAGTACCTACAGCATTGTAGCTCATTGGAATCGGGTTTCCGAAGCGAGGGTCCGCATCAAGTAAAGAAACACAAATGTCCGGAGTGCTCCTCTTCTCGCCAGCGCCAGTGATCATGCCATCTGCGACCACGAACAACAACTTTCGAGCATCTGAATAGGTAGTAGTGGAGATCGAATCAAGTGTAGTTCGAATTGAGTCTTCCCCTTCTGAATAGCATGTCACCAGACAGACGGCAAAAAGCTCTGCTCCAATCTGAGCTAACGTCATGGTGGGACGTGCAGTATCGTTGATGATTAGAGTGGCACTTGAAGACGAAGCAAATGCGCGTGGAGTTGGTGTTTGACCCAGTTTTGTCTTTTTCAAACCTGCAGGTCCAGCCCAAGGTGCAGTTCCAGTTTTGTTATCAATGGACATATTAGCACCCTCTGGCATAACAGCAGGGCTGATGACGGAACGATTCAGTTCCATGCTGTTGGGAGGGCCTGCTAACTTTGCAGACAGGAACCAATTGAAAACGCATGCCATTATGAAACGAACGAAAACGAGACCCAGAATAACGATGAGACCGGAATAAAGGAACAGATTGGTGATGAAGCAACCTGTGGGAATTTTATCGATGTTACCAGCAAGATAGCGCTGTTTGAGGCAAGGAATCGCTGACTCTAGGTCAGGGCGACCAGAGAAGAGGCGGGTTCCATCCTTCCCGCTTTTAGTAGAGGCAGTGTTGAGGATAGTGCGAAGAGCCTTGTCAACAACATCCCCTGCAACTGCGGAGGAGTGGAGCTTCATGTAAGGCTGCATGTTGAGGACAGCGCCGTCGATGACCATGTAGTTATTTAAAGAAGCTACTTGATCCCATGAATAGCCGGCTAGGAAATGTGTGTCGGTGATAGCAAGGGATTTAAATGTAGAGGAGTTGCGTGAAGGGAGGGGGCAAGAGGCGGAGGTGGGACAAGGGTTATCAAGGGCGATACGGAATTCGAGGCCCGTGCACTTGGGAAAATCACTGGCGGAACGAGTGAACTGTGGAGTGATGTCCTGTCCGGGGCGCCTCACCAGATTGGCGAAGTCAACATTTGCCGGAGCCTTGACGGACGTAACATTGAACATAGCACCCTGAATTCCCAAGACGCCAGGGACCGCCCCAACGCGAAGGTACCTACTATCAGATGACGAATTCTCTGGACAGAGGATTTTCTGGAAGCCCACGGTAGCGAAACCGATGACAGCACAAAGAACAAGGATGATGAAGCACAACGCAATCTTTTCTCTCCACGCCTGCCTGACTGCGGTGTCCCTCATGCCTCCAAAAGAGCTCAGAACGAAGTTGGGGGCCCAAAAGGTGACAGCGAGAGAGAAATACCTCCACGGTGTGGAGCCGTTGTAGTCGTCGGTCTTTTGACGGCCACCTTGTGGAGTGGAAGGAGGGGGTCCATGCGGATTAATTAGAGGAACTGGAGCAACACCACGCTCTGGTCGAGTAAGCGTCTTTGCTCTACGCATCGTTGCACCGGAACGAGGAGGCTGTCGGGTGGGAATGGGGACATCAGCAATATCGTAATTTGTCTGTTGAAAACGAAGGGCCATTATATAAACGATAGGAGGACGCTGTTGCCCACGGCTTCAGCGAACTGGAAAACAGGCCTGCTGGGGATGACGGGAGAATAGAGAAGAACGATGCGCCAACTATCAATTGGATTGTCAAGGTCACGTGCTCGACAAATCAATTCACGACCGAGCCGCGGTGGCCAGCTGCAACATGAACATCGTCCCCGTCGTCGCCATCGACGTCGACGTCCCCACCCAACATCGGCCCCGCACAATTCCCTCGCCGTCTGTCAACGAGGTCCGCACTTGTCCGTTTTTCTCGTACTTACTCGGCTCACCGTCCTTAGCTCGCACCGCTTGCCTCGCAGCATCATACAAGCGAGTACAACCGTCTTAAATTTGGTCCCAAAGGTACATTTTCTTCCTGCTGTTTATCCACATCTGACTCCACCAGGATGTCCAGTTACCTATATTCCTCTCTCAATCCATCTCCCGGACTACTTCCTCCAGCTACAACAGCGCCAGCGACAGCACGCGCAAGAAAAGGCCTGGTGGCCGTCCGACAAGCCCGCTACCTCACCCGTCATACTCGGCTCGCGTGGCGCACAACCTGAGGACTCACACCTTCAGCGAGAAATCCAGGCAGCCATATCTGAGCCCATGGACAAATCAACCTTCCCTGACTCTCAGGGCGCCGAGCCTCCAAATCATCTAGTCAAGACGTCTTCTACCCACCCGATCAAGTAAGTACCTGTTTCCATCCCGTTGAAACATTATTAAACCCTCCGTAGTATTTCTTACATGATCCCCCACGAACTCCTCCCCCTGATATCTTCACACTTACTCTTTGCTTCTACAACTCCAACTGTATTTGAAATGCCGTGTTCTTTTACTCTAGATTGTTTGCTTTGCCCGTCGTCTAACCACCGTCGAATCGCGTACCCCGAACGGCAACCAACTTCAACTGTGTCGGTTCAACCATGTAGAAACATGCAGCAATCTCGAGCACGGTCTAAAGTGACAGAGGCCCTTCGAACTGCCATCAATGGGAGTTTTACATCTGTACCTCTGGAGGGTGTAGTCAAGAAGGAAGCGAGACACCATCCGCCTCCCATCTCTCGACGCTCTACATCCACAGACATCTTACCATCGCAAAAGCTCGTTACAATGAAGCATTCTCACGCGTCATCAATATCTCTATCACTATCATTAAGTATATCTGATCCTTCAAGTCGTAATGCTTTAGTCTCCAGTGGACCTGTTTCGAGCTACAGTGATTTTGATATGATACAGTAAGCTGTAGTGTCAGTACTGGGGACTGACGATCAATCTTGCATCAGAAATCCTGCTGAACTCTCAACACATATTTCTCCCATAACTGAACCCCCATTAATGCTTGGTAACCTCTTTCTGTCTTCCTGTCCTGGAAAGAAAGGTAAGTCTCTCATAATCGATATCGCCCATTTTTGTCATTCTTCGCTTTGTAGTTCGCCTTGAAGGGCCTGTAAAGGGTAGAAGTGGTGTGTGCAGAGACCTGAGCCTTGATTTAAAAAGGATGAAAGAATTAGGAGTCGGATGCATCATATGGTGAGCGCTCGCGACTCTCCGAAACGCGTGAGCTTGATTCATCATATCTCACGAATAGCTGTCTTGACGATGGAGAGCTAGATTTTTTGGGTGCTCCTTGGCCAGAATATGAACACCTAGCAAATGACAACGGGATTGATGTTTTCCGGTTCGTGTAAAATCGTACTATCAAGGTTTTCAACTCATTCAACACCGCTCTTCAGCATACCCATTCCTGAAGGCCTTGCTCCGTTGTCCCCTGCATCTCTTGATGCGGATTTAACCAAAGTTATTACCGATTATACGCTCCACGGAGTACCTGTGCTAGTGCACTGCCGTGGCGGCGTCGGACGCGCTGGGGTTATTGCATGTTGCTGGCTCATTCGTCTTGGCCTTTGCGGATGGATCGAGCCTTGGACATCCTCATCGTCCGATCACACTCATAGGGGGTCGTCAAGGTCCCGTTCTCAGCACGAGATAGAGTCGAACGCGAATCCCTTAAACCTAAGAGAAGACACGATCCTGTTTGTGCAAAAGGTTATCGCGGTTGCTAGGCGGAGGCGAAGTCTGAAGGCCGTGGAAACCTACGAGCAAGTGTGCTTCCTCGTCGACTTTGTCGAGTATTTGCGCAACAGACCTCCTTTGGATGAAATTTAATCCCAACATCGGTTGGATTCTGCGTTACCCTATCATCCCGCTTTTTTATTGCACGTTATTCTTTTAAAGGTTTGGTTTGGCTTTTCTGTGTTTTTCATCTGTTCATTACCTGATATGCAGGTTTACCTTTGGTCTCAGACTGCATGTCGCACTCACTCAATTGAGAGTATTTCCACCATTACAGGTTTTACCTTCTTCGCTGATATCAGCAAGCAAAACGTTGATAGACGAATCTCAAGAGAAAATGTTCACTATATCGTTCATGATCTACTTCATCGATCAGTTTACTTTGCAGACTCCGCGGACATTCTGACTTTCTGTGAAGTGTGAACTGAGAATTGAGGCCTGAGGTGCCAGTGATGATAGTCGGACTTCACGACGTTGTCCGACTTCCCGCTTGTACACCCGAATTTGATAGGAGACTACGAACAGTTCACCAACCTATCAGACAGTGCCTGTATTATGCAGAAGAAGAAAACAATGAAATTGAACGAACTGAATGAAGGACATGGACACCCAAAGATAATTACATATTTATAATTATCAAAAGTTTATCGATATATGATTATCAGTTAACTTGATAACAGTGTAAATATACTGTCGGGTTTGTTAGTCCACGCTTTATTCTTGAGTGATGTCGTTCGTGAAGAGTAGATTGAAGGCTGCACGGGATGCGTTGGGAAAGAAAGATTATGAAACTGCTCGAAATGCTGCTTCACAAGTTTTGGACTATGAAACAGACAACTATAACGCGTTCGTGTCAGAGTCCTCGTTACGCGCAACTTGCCTTATCTCTGTTCTAGCACTGTTTTCCTTGCTCTGTCTCTTTTAGAACTTGGAGAACATGAAAAAAGCGAGCAAGTAATCCTTAATGTTCCTATGTCAGTATTCGTAAATCCTGATATGTCGTTTAGGCGTATCGTCGAGCAACCGGAACCAGTCCTGAAAATCCGCTAGCTTGGCAGGTCAGTTTCCATTTGAATATTCGATTAACATCAGCCATAGTTTCACTTTATAGGGACTCTCGAAATACTACGAACGCAGGGAGGAATGGGACAAGTATGCCGACACTCTTTTACACCTAATAGAACTGCATAGGTCACTGTGAGCACCACTTTTTCGCGTCACTCTTAGGTCATACTGATTAGGTCCCAAGAGGAGATGCGGTCAAATGTGCGGAATCATGGCAGAAGCTCCTCGATGTACGCCGCGAAAGAGGGACGCGATTACAAGTGTGCATTATCGTTAACGCTTTCTCTTATGTCTGACATGTAAGAAGGTCATTGAAGCCATGTCTCTTCTTCTTCCACAATCCCCGGTTTATATCGCGTTGTCCGGCCTCCCTGCACCAGATCTGACCAACCCTACATCGACCTCTACATTGACGGCTCAAACTGCCATTCATCATTCTCTCCCTCATATCGAAGAACTTGTAAGGCTCGTTGAGACAGAAGAGGAAGATACTGTAAACAAAGAGGTTCAAAAACGGAGGACACGTCTCGGAGCACCTAGTTTAGAAGTTTTGAAAGATGAGGCTGTAAGAGAAGTATATGGCCGTTCCAGGGTACGTCTTACTCTCTGGATGAGTTTCTGTTGATTCATTTTTAATTCAGCTGCCTTCACTTTATGAAGAAATACTCAATCATCTCAACACGTCTGATGATCTCCGTCGCTCAATAGATGCTAAATTGTTGCGTCATATGCAACGACTTCTGTACGCAATACCGGATACACCAGATTTTTCTCAAGAAAAGTCCAAAGCTTTGGCGCGAGTTGATGAGCTAGTCAAAGGAACAATCATTTTGCGGATTCCTGACGAGCTGGCCTGGACGATGTATCTGGAAAGTACGAATTGCGAGACTATTGGTCAGTATCAGACCTTCAATAATCCTTTCCCGCTTGTTCAGTCGATCCATAGCTGAATACGATCGCGAGATTGTCAGACAATTCATTGAGATTTTCCCATCGTCACCAATATCGTCGTCCTTGAGGGGATACTTCCTCTATATGAACATCTCTCTGTCTGATGCCGATGACGATGCGGAAGATGTCCCACTTTCGAAGCCTGAAGAGGAAGACCCGTTTGACATGATCCTGGTAAGCCAGATAACTTTGACATGTCTCTTCTCATCGTACCGATTGCACAGAACGCATTTGCAAGAATTCCTAATTCTAACATTGCCACTCGGGTCCTCTCGGAGCTTTATGTTACTGAAACGAATTATCAAGATGCTATCAAGGCAGCTGAAAGTGGCTTGGAGCTACTAAACAGATATGAAAAAAGCGCTGGTCGTAAGTTACCTAGGTGCGCTTGTGAATTATAAATTTTCTGTTTTTGGCTGGTTGGCAAACATTTCTCAAGGGTGCGAATAGGCTACAAAGTGATTTTAGCTACCTCACTGGTCCATCTATTCCCACCCAAGCATCATAAGCGTGCCTTACGCATAATCGATGATGTTCTTTCACAATCGGCAGATAATGTACACTGTTTAATGGGCCGGGCTTTTATTCTTGAGAAAGCCAGTAAATGGGGGGAAGCTGCTACCCTCTTTTTGAGGGTGGACGAACTACTACCTGAAGATTTGTCCATTGGAATTCGTGCGCGGGAGGAAAACGCTTGGTGTCGCTGTCAAATCGATGACGCAACTGAAGGTTTGGCTATCCTTCAGAGCATAGTTCCTACCCTTCAGACTCTAGGCGATTCTGCTGCTGGAGATGTCGCTCGGTGCCTGTGGCGAATTGGGAAATGCTGTTGGCATATGAATGGCGAGCCCTTTCCTGTGTTTATTACCTGCATTTCATTAATCTTGTATTGGTTCACAGGCGACCAACGGGAGGAGGGATACCGCTATTTCATTCTATCCCTTAAGTCTGACCCCAATTATGCCCCTGCCTTCACATCGCTTGGGATTTATTATGCAGAATATGCGTCACCATTAGATCCTAACCGTGCCTCTAAGTGTTTCCAGAAGGCATTTGAGTTGGATCCTAGGGAAGCTGAAGCTGCACGTCGTTTGGCTGAAGGGTTTGCAGAAGAGCGCGAATGGGACCTTGTCGAGGTTGTTGCCCGCCGAACAATCGAGGGTGAAGGCGGAACAGATGCGGATCTGAGAGGAGCCAACGCCGTTGCGTCTGTAAGATATTTACCAACTAATGCATGGGCATGGAAGGCCCTCGGTGCCGTAGAACTTGTGAGTCCGATCTGCGAAAACTCGAGTTACTCAGACTCGATCTATGTACCCCTAGCATCGACGAAATTATCCACCTGCAATAGAAGCTTTCCAGATTGCACTCAGAGCGGAGCCAGAAGATGCATTATCTTGGCTCAGGCTGGGCGAGTGTTACAGCAGGTCCGGAAGGCACGTTGCGGCTGTCAAAGCGCTGGAGAGGGCAAAAGAGCTGGACCCGGATGATTGGATTTGCTGCTATCTCATTGGCGACGTGAAGCGACAGATGGGAAACTATCATGAGGCCATTATTACCTTCGAGTCGGTCCTGGTCACTAGGCCAACAGATGCTGGTGTTCTCGTATCGCTGGGCCAAGCGTACCTGGACCAGGGCCGTTTGGAATTATCTGAGGGCTTTCAAACGAGGGCGGAACAGTCTCTTTCAACCGGTATTTCCGTGGGTCTGAAGGCAATTGAAGCCAGCGCAGGCTTCCGGGGCGTCGTGTGGAAGACTATCGGTGACGCCATTTTTGTACTCTCTACACGGTCGACATACACGAAAGAAGAGACAGTGCGCAACATTTTGAGAGACGTCGTTGCCCTATTACCCCTTGAGAATGGCCACTTATCAGACTTTGTTGTGCCAGCTGTGCTCTCGCAAGACACCCCATTAACTGGGCTAAAGGTTCTTGAGGTTGCACTCGCAGCCTACAGTTATAGAACATCTCTCGGCCAGTCGGAACTGACAACAACTACCGGAAGCGCCTGGTTCGATCTTGGAATAGCGCTTCATGCGTGGGTCATCAAGTCCTCCGGGCCACCAACCGCCCAAGGAAAGGTACTATCTTTCTTGAGCCGAGCTCTTCAAGAAGACCCCGGGAACAGCCTATACTGGATGGGGATGGGAGATGCGTATTTTCTCTCGAATGCAAGGAACGCACAACACGCATACATCAAGGCGATCGAATTGGATTCAAAGGTAGATCTAATGTTTCGTAGCGATAACGGTCATTTATTAGCGTGTAGAATGTTGCGGCATGGACTAGCCTCGGCTTATTATACCTGCATCATCACGACACTGATTTGGCAAATGAAGCTCTATATCGCGCTCAAACACTTGATCCAGACTATGCTGTTGCCTGGATCGGTCAAGCACTTGTCGCCACAAGAAATGGCCACAATGTCGAGGCTGCCGCTATGTTTGAGCATGCCATTGGATTAACACCCAATGTCGTGAGTCTCCTTGAATTTACAGGTTTACAATATATCTTATCTTGTTTTGAAGCCCGAGTGTGACTTGGAGTATTCATCCCAGTCCTTCCGCAGGTACCGGTTATCAGCCGATTGTTCTGCATATACACTCCTTCCGGCATTCTTCGCGCTGGATCGATACTGTGGACGCCGGCCGGACGACGCCACAGGGCTCCACTTGTATGCACTGGTTTGCGAGAGCCTGGGGCAATTTGAAACTGCGGCAAATCAATTGATGCGCACTATAGAGATTCTAGAGGCCGCATATGAAGTCTCGGAAGACCCTATCGTAGAACGGCAATTCACCATTGCAAACTCAAATCTCGCACGCATTCGCCTAGCATTGCAGGACTTTGAAGGTGCAATACAATCCTTTGAAAGCGCATTAGGATTACTGCCGGAAGACGACAAGCCGGAGACAAAGGTGTTACGCGTACAGGCGCATTTCGGATGCGGGATTGCCAGCTTCTTGCAGGGTGATCTCGGGGCTGCTCTGGCGGATTTTGAAGCCGCTCTGGAAAATGCAAGGGACGACAGGACCCTGCGGGGTCAAGTCACCGTATTACTAGCACAAACGATGTGGGCAACTCAGAACTCTGAGTTCAAAGAAAATTCCAAAGCGCGGTTGCTTGAATGGTATGTGATCGGCAGTTATTTCGGCATGTATGTATGCTGATGGGTTTCCCCCCCGCATTTACAGCATCGCGTCGGATCCGGAGAACTTAACGGCAATCAATACTCTTGCGGGGATGGGCGTGCTCACGGATGACGAGAGCTTGGTCGATGCTGCACTATCAGAGCTCCTAGCACTACCGCTAGAACAGCGTTATGAGCGAGATCCAGGACGCAACGTTGATTATATCTTGACACAGTATCACCTCAGTCAGGTACGTGATTTTTTCGTGATATGCGGGGAAGCAGCCGATGAAGGTCGAAGCAGCAGGATGCCAAGAAAGCGGTTTCGGTTATGCAAAATGCAATCTATGTGGAACCATCAAGGTTTGAAGCCCGTGCTTCGCTGGCAATGTTGATGCTCCAGGAAAGAAAGCCGGAGTCTGCTCTTGCTTTGTTGTCTGGATCAAAGGAAGCGAGCATCGAGAACCAAGCGACGTTGCTGCGCTTACGGGCAGTTGCACTTTCGCGGGACAATACAGAAGTCGCTATGCGTGAAATTCAACGGGCCGTAATGCTTGCACCATCCGATATCAGATGTTGGCAAACACTGGCGCTGGTGAGGTCGTATGTCGACACTGCTCATGATTCATGACAAGAGATGGGCATTATTGGTAATTATAAGCTTGTAAATAGTAGTCCTCCTTC
>QLOM01001718.1:0-24635 GCA_003313785.1 Termitomyces sp. MG148 | reverse complement strand
ATCATGGATTTGCTTGATTTTACGCTTCGAATCCCGTTTACTTCCCCCTCTTGTTTGAGACGTACTTGGTCTCTATAGACTTTATGCTTCTACTTCCAGTCAGACTTTGTATATTCTTGACTTCAACTTGTTTATGAATCTTGTTCGGCATGTGATCAGGTCAACCGTCGAAGTTCTTTTCTACGGACTTCAGGAAATCCGTAATTGATTGTCGACACCCTGATACAGGATGATGAAAGGATTACTATCTAACCAGCCACCAGCTCAACGACACAAAGTGATTTTTAATCGTTTTGAAAACTCTCTTGACACTTTCTTCAAGACCATGTGGAGAGGACCTGGCTGTTTATCGAAGATCAACTGCTCTGGGTTACATACCAACGTGCGGTAGCGCGTTGGGAATTTACGGGTAGAGTGGGTAACCGATATATCATAACAGATTTATAGGTTTTATACTGTCCGACATATTTTTGATCTACAATCCTGGTCAGTGAATCTGATCTTTCGCATTTCAGTATTTTGACGCCTAAGTTTCATGTGTCCAGCAGAAATCTCATCACCTACATGTTAGACTTTGATTTAGAATGTGACTTTTGTTGACTGTGGTTTAATGCGAAGCGCCATATACTCAAGTGTCCGAATGACCTGTTCGTTCCTTCATAACTCGTTGATAAGCCCCCGCTAATTCTCTAGACCCCGTTTCTCAAATCCAGAGCTCCATGTGCTCCGTGTTCGGCTCCTTTCTACCTTTCTCAAGTCGCGTCTTCAACTTCTCTTTAATGACCTCAATCTCTCATCCGTCCACAACCTTTAGAAGCAAAAGAACCCATGAGTTGGGACCAATTTTGTACGTTGTACTCTAACTTGTCATACTGGCATCACTTTGCACCCTCAATATGTTAAATGGTGACCGATATTTAATAGTACTCCATGCGGTTGGAGACATATGTCACGTGGGTGCGGCTGCGCCGCCATGATATGTTTTTACTTTTATTTGCCACACCTCAGTTCGTACCGCATCGACGTGCACAATACTGAGTAAAAATTTAGTTCGTACTGCATTGACGTGCATGATACTGAGTTATGCTATGTTTGTCTAGTGACCAACTAAACTCGCGATTACCGCACGTCAATTTCTGACAGGTTATGGGCCCTGTAGCCTGAACAACAACTAGATGAACTCACATAGAAAGCACACCCTTTCAACTTCCAACTGCAGAACCTCACACTCTCCCTGCATCAGCAAACTCTGATTGTGGCTCCAGTAGTCCCCAGTTTGACAGCCATCAACAGAATCAAACAGCAAGCATCTCTTTGCCCAGAGCTGTCTAGTACTATCTAGGAGTAGATAGCCATAGATAGAGTGGTATACTACCTTTCAGGGTTTGTAAGGGTATGATGTGTCTTCTGAATCAACCAACCATGTTTTGTATGGATACAAAACATGGTCAGATGGCTTTCACATGACTTTGTTGATCTAATATCACCATATGGCCTCTTCAAGCTTGAAGCTTCAAGGTTGATTTGTTCACACTCAAATCTACATACCAGCATGTAGGTCGACATATCCAGAAATTAAATTACTCTGGTATAGTTTTTGTTTTGAAGTTGGTAGATGTCTGCTCTAATGTGCATGTGCCATGATGTTCAACTGATTTAAAAAGGTAATTTCTGCAATTGTACAACTTGAACTTTGTTCATAACTCATCTTCACTATCTACAGTTGCCAACTCATGCTCTCTTGCCCTTTTCTTATATAGGTCTGGCTTCTTCAGTGCCATTTTCTCCATGACCCCAAGTAAAAGATACACTGTTTTGTGTTAGCTTGTTGATAGGTGCAGCCACTTTAGCATAATTCTTAATGAATGTTCTGAAAGTGCTGCATGTTCATAAGAACAAGTGTACTTCTGACTTGTCTCTGCAGTCACCCCAGCCCATAACAATTGCAAATTGTTTGGTTTCTGGTTTCTGTCCTTCATAAGAACATTGGTGACCAACTACTACAATCTCATTGGCACATACTACCAACTTCTTCCCAAAAAGAAAGTTCCTCCAGCATATTTGATTCTTTGTAACACTCTATTCACATTGTGTAGGTGTTCCCATACAAATCTTCTAATGCCTGGGTTTTCTGGTATAACTTCACAACTTCCATCTGGCAATTCATACCTAGTGGGAGGTCCCCTGACTGCCACATCATCAATGTAAGGCCAAGTCACATGTGGGATCTCATCTTTCAAGATGAACGTAATGTCATCATGGAAGATTGGCACTGAATTAGTCCAGCCCATTGGAAGTGTTACCAACCTCAATGCCCCAAAGGGTGTTTGAAAAGTGGTATAGTCTCTTGATTGTACATCCAACAACCTCTCATCATATCCAACATATAAGTCAAATATTCCTCCACAGGCTCTTCCTGAAAAGTGACTAGCCAATTCCTCTGTTGCTGGTGGCAACTCAGAGTGAGCAATAGTGTCAGGGGACTCCTCATTTCTCCCTTCTTTCACTCCTTATTCCTTCATTCTTCCTCTGTTTATTTCCTTGTTTCTGCTATCACTCTTTTACTTTACTGCTTCTTGTCAGGGGACTTCTCATTTCTCTTTTCTTTCACTCCTTATTCCTTCATTATTTATTTCCTTATTTCTACTGTCACTCTTTTACTTTACTGCCTCTATTCTTTCGACAATATCTATTAGTACTATTCTCAGCCCTTGAGGTGCTCTGGTTCTTTAGTTATCATTCAAACAAGTGTAGCCAACACTTCCAGATAAGCATCCAGAGGCTTAGTCATCTCAAGGCTAGCCTCCAAATTACTAAGCAAGTCACATGAGACATGTGCATGATCTCTGGCAATAGCAATTTCTGAGTTTTTGATGATTTTCCTTTTTTAGATTATAAATTTTATTGTGGCTTTGTCATGCTATACAGTTACTTCCCATGCTTCTGGAGCCTTGGAAGCATCACTCCTGGCATAGGGAATCCCTAGACTTGTTCTCTTTGGATTTTCCTCTGCCAGGTGAGTAGTTATGGTTGTATTACCTATATATACTTTGGATTTCCCTCTGCCAGCTGTGTGACTGAGCCATAGCCTCCAGAGGTCGCTCTTACAGCAGAACAAGTCTCTACATTTTGGTCTAGGAGCCCTCTTTAGCCTGCTTGAGCCCTCTTTTGCCCTCTTAGGTCACTCCTCCACTAGATTACCTCTGCTTCTCTGTTGCTTCTATGACCCAACCAGCCCCCTCAGGTGCTCCCCTGGACACTTCTGCTCCTCAGGATGATGCCTGGGGTCGCTTGCTTGCTCTAGAGACTCAGGTGCAGACCACTCAAGCTTCCCTCACCCTTTACACCACTAAACTTGCTGGATTATGTCAGGCCACAGACACTATCTCTCATTTCCTTCAGGCCCTCTTAGAGCGCCTCCCCCTCCCTCCTATCCCTCTCCAGGCACCTCCAGTTAGGGCTGACACACCTCCAGTCCCTTGCTCTGGGGCCTCTCCCCCTGTTCATGCCAATATTCCTTGTCCAGCACTCTCCAATGCATTCAATGGTAACCGAGCCATGAGCGAGCAATTTCTGCAGTCATGTATCACCTACCTTCGGCTCAGTGGGGAAGCCTTTCCTTCTGATGCTCTCAAGATTGCCTGGGTTCTTTCCTACATGAAGTTTGGACAAGCTTCGACATACGCACTACAAGTTTTTCGATGTCTTGGAGGAGTAGAGAGCTTTGGAAGCTGGGATCAGTTTGAAAAGGAGTTTTGAACTGAGTTCTTTCCCTTGGACCCTGCTAAGGTGGCAGCCCTTACTCTCTGGGACCCTCATCAATATGAACAGGGAAAGCAGACCTTAGATGAGTACATTGACTCCTTCCGAGCTCTTGTTGAACAGGCCGGCTATCCAGATGGTCTTCAGCCCTGTCTCACCTTCTGAGATGGCCTTCTCCCCTTTCTCATGGATTGGATTGACAGCATGGCCAAAGGACAACCTGATGACACACGTATTGAGTCTTGGTATTAGGTAGCACATGACCAGTGGCAGCTCATGGAGTTAAGGCGTGAGCTCCACTGAGGAAGTACCTCTCGTTCTGCCTCACATGTACCTTTACCTGCTCTTCCTTCTATCCAACCCTCTTTCCCATTTCGTACTCTAGCCCTAGCTCAGGTACCTGCCACACGTCCTCTCCCTTTAGGAGTCCCCATGGACGTTGATGCCTCTTGCCAACGCTCCTCTCTTCCTCTCCTCTGTTGTCGCTGTGGAAAGCCTGGTCATTTTGCTCGATATTGCCCTCAGGGGTTGAAGGTATGCTATCTCTCAGCCTTAGAGCAAGAAGAGCTCCTTCTCCAGCTCCTGGCTGCTAGAGATGCTCAGAGAAACCCTTCCCCAGATGCACAGATCGAAGCAGAACCTTTGGATAAGTCCATGGGTCCTGTGGAGGCTGTAGTGGAACCTTTGGATAAGTCCTTAGGTTCTACAGGGGAGGGTTTTCAGTAGGGCAATGGATGAGTTATACGCTTCCGCTGCCTGGTGCTAGTCAGTTTGCATGCCTGCCAGTAGAATCTTTCAATATATTGCCCCCTGTCAATGATTCTCTGGCTGAAACTGTAAGCACCCCCTTCGACGTACAAAATACTCCCTTGGTTAAAGCCTCAGCTGAGACTTCTTCTCCTCCTCCTTCTGTCCAACAACCATGTGTCCTAGCTTGGGAACAATGCCTCCTCTGCTGCTACATTGTTGCCTCCACTCCCTCTCCTAACTCTCTGCGTCTCAATGTAGAGATTGAGACAACTGACACTCAGCAGACTCGGAGCGTTGTAGCTCTTCTGGACAGCGGTGCCACTGGACTCTTCCTTGATACTCACTATGTAAAACAACACCAACTCACTACTCGGCTTCTCTCTTGTCCCATTCCAGTCTATAACATTGATGGTACACTCAACAAAGCTAAATCGATCCGCTCAGTGGTGGATTTAGTCCTTTGTTACCAGACTCATTCTGAGCGTGCTGTCTTTGTGGTCACCAGCCTAGAGAAGCAGGACATGATACTTGGATTCTCCTGGCTATGTGACCACAACCATGAAATTGACTGGGTCAAGGGTAAAGTGAGTATGAGCCGCTGCCCCCAATAGTGTTCTACATGTGCCAAGGAGATTAGAGAGGAGCATAGAGCCTCAGTCCATGAGCACGCTGCTATACATGCTTGCTGAGTTGGACACCTCCCCTTTGCAGACCTCAACCTACTGGATCCTCCTCCCTTGGTGTTCCCTTATAGAGAGGCCCTTTATGAGGACGTTTGAGGTGTAGTGAGTGAAGCCCAGATGGAAGATGGATGTGAGAGTGAATTTGTGTGTGCTCCTGACTCAGAGTCTCCAGATGAGGCCATTGAAACAGGTGATAGAATCTATGCAACTACTTTACGACCTCTCCCAACTGTGGCAGAGATTAGAGCTAGCCAAACTACTTCCCAGTGGCTAGCTCAGGCATTTGCCGCCAACTCTGCTCCTAAGTTGTTCCAGGATGCAGTTTCTCATCACCTGCAAGACTTTGAGGACGTTTTCTTCAAGGCGTCATTTGACTCCCTGCCAGAGCGCAAGCAGTGGGACCATGCTATTGAGCTTACACCCAATGCTGAGCCCTCCAGCTGCAAGGTCTATCCTCTCTCTCCCTGAGAACAGGATGAGCTTGATGCTTTTTTGCAGGAGAATTTAGATTCTGGTCACATCCATCCTTCAAAGTCTCCAATGGCCTCTCCAGTCTTCTTCATTAAGAAGAAGGATGGTTCTCTACATCTGGTTCAAGACTATTGAGTTTTGAATGCAATGACTGTGAAGAATTGCTACCCCTTACCACTCATTTCAGAGCTTGTCAACAACCTCTGAAGTGCGCGCTATTTCACCAAGTTGGATGTCTGCTGGGGCTACAACAATGTGCGCATCAAAGAAGGTGATGAGTGGAAGGCAGCGTTCCGAACAAATCACGGACTCTTTGAACCTCTGGTGATGTTCTTTGGCCTTATTAATAGCCCAGCCACCTTCCAGACCATGATGAATGACATCTTTCAAGACCTTATAGCGGAGGGTGTTGTGTGTGTATATCAATGATATCCTCATTTATACTAAGACTTTAGAGGAGCATTGTCAGATTACACGCATTGTGCTGGAATGTCTCCGCCAACATTAGCTCTATCTCAAGCCAGAGAAGTGTGAATTTGAGCAGACCAAGGTTGAATACCTTGAATTAATCATTTCCCATGGAATGGCTGAGATGGACCCAGTCAAAGTGGCTGGTGTGGCAGAGTGGCCAGAGCCCAAGAACAAGAAGGAGGTTCAGGCCTTCTTGGGCTTCACCAACTTCTATTGGAGGTTTATTCAGGATTTCTCACACCATGCTTGGCCCCTCTTTGATCTCACCACTAAGGACACTCCTTGGCACTGGGATGTGGCACAGCAGACTGCCTTTGATGCCCTCAAACAGGCAGTCACTTCAAAGCCTGTCCTCCTATTTCTAGATGATGACTCTTCCTTCCAGGTGGAAGCCAATAGCTCAGATTTTGCTACTGGAGCCATCCTCTCTCAGCAGTCAAAGGAGGATGGTAAGTGGCATCCTGTGGCTTTCTACTCCAAGAGTCTCAATGCCGTGGAGCACAATTATAAGATCCATGACAAGGAGATGTTGGCTATCATTCTGTCATTTGAGGAGTGGCAACATTTCCTTGAGGGTGCCAGGCATAAGTTTGAGGTGTGGACTAATCACAAGAACTTAGAATACTTTTGGATGGCCAAGAAACTTAACTGCCGACAGGCTCGATGGTCCTTGTATCTGGCCAACTTTGACTTTTCATTGCACCACAAACCTGGGCAAAGCATGGGCAAGCCAGATGCGCTTTCTAGGTGAGCTGATCATGGTTCTGGAGCTAGTGACAATGACAATATTGTACTTCTGAAGCCAGAGCTCTTTGCTATCTGTGCTCTAGAAGGTGTAGTTGGCCAGGGAGAAGAAGCAAGCATCCTTCAAGACATCTGCTAAGGTAACCAAGAGGGCGCTCAAGAAGACCTGGTAGCCAAGGCTGCTCTGGCCCTGCATATGCAGAAGAGAGCTGAAGTGAAGTCAGTTTGCACTGACAAGTGGTCTTTGGAGAATGGTCTTCTCACCTTCTGGGGGCGCATTTATGTACCCAACCTACCTGACCTCCAGAGGCGGATTGTTGAGCAGCATCACAATTCTCGGATTGCAGGCCATCCTGGCAGGTGGAAGACACTGGAACTAGTTTCTCGGAATTACTGGTGGCCTCAAATGTCATGGTATATTGGCTCTTACACCTCCACCTGTGACCTCTGCCTTCAAATTAAACCTCGTCATCAGCCTCCCATGGACAACTTCATCCTTTGCCTATTCCAGCTGAGCGTTGGAGCATGGCCTTAGTAGACTTCATTGTCAAGTTACCAGATGCTCATGGATACGATGCAATCATGGTAGTAGTAGATCTCTGTGGCAAGCTTGCTCACTTCATTCCAACACACACCACCTGCTCTGCTATGGGTGCTGCTAGCCTGTACTGGAAGCATGTCTGGAAACTCCATGGGCTGTCCAATGCCTATGTCTCAGATCATGGACCTCAGTTTGTGGCAGAGTTTACTAGAGAACTGTATCGTCTGCTCCATGTTAAACTCCACACCTCCACTGCCTACCACCCCCAGTCCGATGGCCAGACTGAACGTGTCAACCAAGAGTTGGAACAGTATCTTTGGCTTTTCTGCAATGAACAACAGGATGATTGGGACAACCTATTACCAGAGGCTGAGTTTTAATACAACAACCATGTACATGCTGCTGATCAGATGTCTCCTTTCCTTCTGGACACCGGTCGACACCCTTGGATGGGATTTGAGCCTCGGGGACAACCTTCAGAAAATGAAGCTGTCAATGAGTTTCTAGATCAGATGAAGGCAGCCTTAACTAAGGCAAAGAATGATATGGCCTGCTATTATGATTGTGGACAAACTTCAGCCCCCAAGTACAAGCCTAGAGACCAAGTCTATTTGGATGCCTTTGATATTGCTACTACTTGACCTTCTCAGAAGCTCTTTCATCATTGTCTAGGCCCCTTTTCTATAGTAAAGCAGGTAGGCCCACTAGCCTATTGACTCAAACTGCTTAGTGGAATGAGCCTACTCCATCTGGTCTTCAATGTAGTAAAGCTTTCTCCTGCACCGGGTGATCCAATTCCAGGCCGACATCCACAGTCAGCACCACCTCCAGTCTTGGTAGACAATAGAGAAGAGTATGAAGTGGAATGGATCCTAGACAGCTGACTCTTCAGAAATAAGCTTCAGTTCAAGGTCAAATGGAAGGGCTATAGAATTAAAAACATTTCTTAGGAGCCACAAGAAAATGTCCATGCTCCTGTCTTGGTCCGGGAATTCTATCAACAGCACCCCAATGCTCCCCAGGCAATCAGAGGCATCTACTCCCTTTCCAAAGTTGACCAGGCTGTCCAAAATTACTTCTACTCAGCATGTCGAGATGCTGCACTCTAGAGGGGGAGTGATGTCAGGGGACTCCTCATTTCTCTCTTCTTTCACTCCTTATTCCTTCATTCTTCCTCTATTTATTTCCTTATTTCTACTGTTACTCTTTTACTTTACTGCTTCTATTCTTTCAACACTATCTATTAGTACTATTCTCAGCCCTTGAGGTGCTCTGGTTCTTTAGTTATGTGTAGCCAATGCTTCCAGAGGCTTAGTAAGCATCCAGAGGCTTAGTCATCTCGAGGCTAGCCTCCAAATTACTAAGCAAGTCACATGAGACATGTGCATGACCTCTGGCAATGGCAATTTCCGAGTTTTTGATTATTTTTGGAGATTTTCCTTTTTTAGATTATAAATTTTATTGTGGCTTCTGTCATGCTATACAGTTACTTCCCATGCTTCTGGAGCCTTGGAAGCGTCACTCCTGGCATAGGGAATCCCTAGACTTGTTCTCTTTGGATTTTTCTCTGCCAGGTGAGTAGTTATGGTTGTATTACCTATATATACTTTGGATTTCCCTCTGCCAGCTGTGTGACTGAGCTATAGCCTCCAGAGGTCACCCTTACAGTGAACATATCAAGGCAGATATGCAAAAGGGCTGGGTAATCTTGGTAGATGGAAGAACTAGGATGCCTAACAGGGCTCTTCTTCCAAGGGAGCCAGCTAGTGTATCTCCCCATAACAGACTGGTTGAGTTGCATGACAAACAAGTAGGTTTGTATTTTAGGTAGTCAGAAGAAATTCCTGAGACCCTCACCTACTCAACCTATGTCAATGCCACCAGGGACACTTGTGATGATATGATAGAGAGGATCTAACATAATGAATCTGATAGGCTTGGGGAGTTAGAGAAGGATTTTGATAAGATGACTGAATTGCTATTGGTGTTGGTCAACACTAGAAGCACTAACAGTTCTAGAGAAGGGCAAAAACAAAAGGATTTTTAGAGGGCTCAAGGAAGGTAATGAGGGAAGAAAGATCTCTACCTAAGACAAAAAGAGAGTTGAATAAGATGATTGATAAGCTATGGGACACTATGGTGCCCCTGACTACAAAAGAATTGCTGGATGTAGCCCCAGGACTTAAGGAGGCAATGATTAATAAGTTAACCTCTAAACCAGGAGCAAAGTCTAGGGATGCCCATGTCCCAAAAGCAGCAGTTCAAAGCCAGAGTACAGTGGAAGGAGGAAAGGAGGAGCAGGTTGACATTAATGATCTACCAGCTGCCACCTATTTCATAGCAGATGGAACACAGATGGGGCTGCCCACCAGAGCAGTGGTCCATCAAGATTGTGTGGCCACCTACTTAGAAAGCATACCTCCAGGGGAAAAGCCAGTAGTAATCTATGTGGCTAGGGAATTACAAGTCCTACAATCCTTGAATCCTGTTGTCAACAAAAAGGGGCCAGTAGAGTCCATCTTGGACAGTGGATCTCAAATAGTCTGTATGGCATTAAGGAAAGCCTTGCAACTAGGGTTGACTTGGGACCCAGACATAAAGCTGAGAATGGAGAGTGCTAATCAGCAGGTCAATGAGTCAGTGGGTCTAGCTTGCAATGTACCATTTACCTTTGCTGAAGGCTTCACCATCTACCTCCAAGTGCATATCTTTGAAAAGCCAGCTTACACTGTCTTGCTAGAATGTCCCTTTGACACCTTGACAGAAAGCAACATTCAGAATCTGCAGGATGGTAGTGCAATCATCACTATTTGTGATTTAAACACTGGTCAACAAATGGTTCTACCCACTATTGAAAGAGAAAAGGTACCAAAGAGTGATGTTGCAACAAGGGAAGCAAAATTTTGAGTCTCAAGAAACTGATCAATGATCAGAAAGAGGTTGCACTGAGTCTAGCAGAGACTCAAGAAGGAGAATTAGTGGTAGCAGGTTATGTGTTGAAGCAAGAGGGGTTTAAGAAAGAAGAGTTGAGGGATGTGTACTTGCATGCTTTTACAGCAAGCAAGGAGCTTGGAGAGAAGACTTTGTCTGCATATTTGAATGGGCAACTATCTCAAATACCAGACAGTCTTGAGGAGTTGATAGCACAAGAAGAAAAGCTCAAGTTAGAAGCACTATTTGTAAGGGCAACCTCTGGAGGCTATGGCTCAGTCACACAGCTGGCAGAGGGAAATCCAAAGTATATATAGATAATACAACCATAACTACTCACCTAGCAGAGGAAAATCCAAAAAGAACAAGTCTAGGGATTCCCTATGCCAGGAGTGATGCTTCCAAGGCTCCAGAAGCATGGGAAGTAACTGTATAGCATGACAGAAGCCACACTAAAATTTATAATCTAAAAAAGGAAAATCTCTGAAAATAATCAAAAACTCGGAAATTACCATTGCCAGAGGTCATGCACATGTCTCATGTGACTTGCTTAGTAATTTGGAGGCTAGCCTTGAGATGACTAAGCCTCTAGAAGCGTTGGCTACACTTGTTAGAATGATAACTAGAGAACCAGAGCACCTCAAGGGCTGAGGATAGTACTAATAAATAGTGTTGAAAGAATAGAAGCAGTAAAGTAAAAGAGTGACAGCAGAAATAAAGAAATAAATAGAGGAAGAATGAAGGAATAAGGAGTAAAAGAAGGGAGAAATGAGGAGTCCCCTGATATTCACACTCTGCGATTCTATGTCCAGCTCCCCAGCAATAGAAGCAGTAGGTATTCCCTCCTGGAGTTGGAAGAGTACTTGGAGTAGGTTTCTATGCTTGACTTCCACTGTGGTTTTTGGTATTTAGGAAGGCGTTTCTCATGTCCAGCTGACCACTTTGTAAGGCCTGCATAGCACTTTGGATGCTTCTTACTTGTTTCTCAATGGCCACCATGGAGTCTTGTAAATGAGCCATTTTCTCCTCTACTTCTTTATCCTTTACTCTACTCTCTTCTTTCCTTATGGGTACCTCCTTAGCACTTCATATCCCAACACCGTCAATAAGGGTAGTTACCACATTGACCACCTCTGACAACTCATACCAATTGTCTCTGTGTTGCTTGCAGTCTGGATCCTTATAATGACCATGTTTGGTGAAGAGCCTATCTTTTATGATGTCTGCAAAAGCAGGTGTAAAACACCCTAGGAATTTGTCCACAAGAAATCCATTCCCAATGACATCTTTTAACTTCTTGGCCTCTGTTCTAAACTTTCTAATGAGAAAATGAATTTCTCCTGTGTCACTTCTGCTCAACCAGGCATGCTCATTGCATATCCAGTCCAAGTTAGCAATGCTCCCTGTATCATCAACAGCTTCAGGATAAGATTCTTGGACTTCTTTGACAAAGTCTGTCCAAGTCTCATTATCTTCAAATGAGTCAAAGTGAAATGTTGTCAAGAATAAATGCAAAGCCTTATGGTCACACAGCAGAACCAGATTGGTATCCAATTCTAGTACTACATATAATAGTAAAATTGGCTGCCTTACATAAGGCAGCTATACAAAATTATAATATGTTAATTAAGTAATTGGATTAATAAATAATTATTATTTAAAATATAATAATTATTCTATACTTTTCAATTGAGGCCATAGAACAATAGTTCTATAACTAAGAGTCCATTACATGCCCCTCTTTTAGACTGCTAAACAGTCTACATAATAGGGCAAAGGCATGAGGGTATGTTAGTAAAGTGTAACATAAAAATATATAGAGTTTTTATGTGTGCGGTCCAGGTGGAGGTGTATAATGCCTCCATGGCTCAAAGTCCATTCTCATCTGTCAAAAGATACAATGCCAACGTTAACCAACAGTATAAGTTGAAGAAACAATGAGCTGCCTACAAAAGTTACGCAGATGGTGGATGCGCCAATTTGCTGGCCAAATCTATCCTCATCTCAGTGTTGATGTTAACCAATGATGTTGAGAGGATTGAGCCAGACAATGTTGAGGCAACTGGAGCCTGAGCCATGGTTGCTGAAACCACAGGCAATAGTGGATACAGTCCATGTCGTGACCAACAGTGGCTTGCATGACTTCTCAGGAGCGCTCAGTGATGGCTAGAGTGATTGATGGTGGCATTAGTGATGGTTGTGGGAGTGAGATCACTGATGGGGATTGGTCCAGGGCTGTGGAACTGGTGGGAGAGTTGCTCTCTGGGACCTCTGGGGGTAGTTTTGAGGTCCGGAACTTAGCGGGTTGTGACAGCAGTGACAAACCTCAACTTGTCAATCCATGCACAGCCTAGTGACTATCCTATTGTTTGAGAAGCAATATTCCCTGCATAGACCAACTGACAGGTCTGAGATAACGTCTTCATAAGCTGACTTACAATGATTATTTGACATATCACAACCTCGGAGACATTGTGTTTGCCACTCTCAGTAGAAGGCTCTTTGGAGATTGCTAAGAGATTGCACTGAGTACCCTGGCAACCATTCCCGTTGTGTCTGTGATATTGAGATAAATTATTGCCTTTGGAGGATTACTACATGAAGTGTATGGGCCATACATTCACAAATTACAATACATTGAGAGTAATCAGCACTTCACCACTCTAAATTTGAGGAAGCAGATGATTGTGAATCATAGCAAGTGCATGATCTGATCAACCATATTTGTCTTGAAGCTCCAAAAAAATGTTTTTGTCAAAAATTGGCTTCAAGAAAGGGGCTGGCATCTCTATGGTGGTATCCTCAGTTTTAACTTCTTTTGAAGTAGGCTCATCCTTGCTTGTACCTGAGCATGTGCGTTGACAAGGAGTCTGTTGAGGAGAATCAGGTATTGTGTTGCAATAGATGTCAAAGTATGTCAACACTTTTCTGGCTCCAATGATACAACCTATCACCTCTAATAATAAATCTGCCAAGAACACGTGCTGAGCCTGGTCCAGACTTGTGGTTGAGCAGAAACAATGCTCAGACAAGGATTATGGCTCCCTGATGGGTTGATCTCACAGATGAGAACCAAATGAGTGCAAAGTAGTTTGGTCAGGTTAGCATTATAATGTTTCACAATTTGTGAAAAGTCTGGCACACGAGTTGAACAAATGTTCCTGTGGATAGCCATGGTTATATTGGAGTACAATGGGTATTGGGTGGTTGCCTTGGGACACAGTTCCTTTCTGGAGTGGAAGGACAATTGGGGGTTATGGAAAACCCTGTTATATATGTCAGTAGCATGTCAGAATATGCCATGAGAGATACTTACATGGAGCATCCTTGTTAGGATCATATGCATCCCCGTGATGCCAGCGCACTCTATAAGGAGAGATATCAGCCATTGTCAATAACTTTAGCAGATTGTTGTAGAAGACTGCAGATTCTTAGTTGTGAGTAAGTATAAAATCAATATCGTTGGTCACTCACTATGGTTGGCATCAGCCTCAGTGGCACTGACCTCCAGATAACCATTATTTGTGTGGCACAAACAATTCTTCTCCTGGCTTGGCCCCAAATCATCATTCTTTGAGTCAATGTCATCACTGACGGCCAGATCATAGCTCCGGATTACAGGAAACTGGGGGGCAGTATAACAGATGGTATTGGGTATTTGCACACCCATAAAAAGTATTTCCAGGACTATTGCCTATGGCCCATACTAAGAAGCTTTGCGCAAGTTGGTGATACCTGCAATTGAAAGCTGGAGCTTATGAGTGAGCTGCCCAAGTGAGATTGTTGTGTTTGATGGTAAAGCAACCAGTATGGCTGGGTCAATCATTGAGGAAGCTAGAGTGGAGTCACTCGGCCCAACAAAATTCATGCTTGCGCTAGTAAGTTACCTAGATGGAATGATTCAAGGATGTGCGGCAATGAGCAAGTCCTTATTTATACTGCCAAAATAGTCATGAGCTCGAATGGAGGATTTCACTTATTTATGACATGATGGTTGTCAAACTGATAGTCATTGATTTGAACAAATCCCCTACACAAATCAGTGTTGCTAGATGACCATAAGGTGTTGTGGGTACATGAGTCCACAAATTAGACTCCACTGTCACAGGTGTGCCAACATTGTGTTTTGCCATTATATCAGCTGATAGCCTATCAAGACAGGTGTGACCATCCCAAGTTTGTCACTCTTTTTTCAGCGCTCAATGCTCAACACAAGTCAAGACTTAATGTCTTCTACAAATTTGACCATGGAAAAGCAAGTGGTATGTTAACTATAACCACTTGAGCTATTTTATTGCTCATTCCTGCAGACGGCATTGAACAGTATAGAATCTAACAAGTTGAAGAGTCGAGTAGCACATCTGGAGTTGATAGAAACCACCCCTCCGCACCTAATCCCTGACCGCCTCCAATTCTACAGCTTTGCCCTAGACAAAAAATGGGTCATGGACTTTGCATGTGCCTGCATGGACACGAAGGATTACAGTATCTGGGAAATCCTTGGCTGGCTCATTCTGTATCTCCAGCAAGAAGTTAGTGCTGAGATTTACCTTGAGTCGGTCTTGATGAATATGTGACGCCGGGCAAGGCTACTATGTATGAAGGCAACACTCCAGAATTGAAGCATATTGCAATAATATCAATGTGCATGTTTAATCAGGTGGGATGGAAGCTCTGCCCAATGGTGGCTCTGATACAGAAGCTGGAGAAGTTGATGTGCTCGAAGCCGAGGTGGTTCACGGATGTTAACACCCTTGAATACTATGAACTGTAATGCATTTTGTTTCAAGGTGAAATACTTACTGTATGCTGCCATTGTCTACACAAGTTTGCCTTCCTCTGTCTCTCAAGATACACATACAACTTCTACAGTCACCCTGCAATCTATTTGGCACTGTCATACCTGAGTCCAACCCATGCGTAGAACACCAAGGCAACTTGATTATGGAAAACCTAAGGGACTTAAACATGTCCTTGAACAGTGTGAATTTGATGTATGGGTTTTTGTGCTAAATGCTCATCTATCTGCTTTCCTGATAGCACTGGCCGCTGCTCTTTTTAGCCACAGGATGACTTCAATAATCAAGAATTGGTGCTTGAGGCTTACATTAAAGAAGCAGAATATCTATTTTCTGCCAAATTCCATTGTGAACTAAATCCGATTGAAATGGTGTGAATGATCTCTATTGCGTAGACAAGCTGACACATTTAAGTATTGAAACATCATTACAGGCAGAGCGCTTTTGCTTCATTAAATTATTCCAGCTGTTTCATGAGTGCATATCAAAAGGAGTTGACTGGAAAAGCTGCCGCATGGGCTGTCTGCACACCAACAAGTTTCCAAGAACATTGGAATGATTTTGGTAATAGTGACACAGTATGTAGTACTGGTTGGACACATAAGCACTCACACGCTCATGCTCAGCATTGTCAATTGAGCCGGAGCTGGTGACAAACCAGGTAGCAGTCTCTTCAACAAGTCAACAGCATGCACAGCCATCAGATAGGGTAATATTATTATGTGACATGGGAACAACAGATCCTAACCTGTCAAGGAATTGCAAGCTTGGTCCAAATTGGTCTGAGGCAGTAGACAGAGAGCTTTGTCCCAAATAGCAGTGCCAAGTAGTGCAATGGTTGGCCTTCTCAATTTTTGGCATAGACTTGCTGACCAATGGCATGTGACATCACATATTTTGCACTTTGTAACATATCATTGACTCCTCATGGATATGAGTTCTGGGTTCACCCAAACTCACTGTTAACTCATGCTGCTCCCTTTCAATCTGTAACATTCCTTTCGACCATTTGGCAGACTGGGTGCCTGTTAGTATTGTATTTTTGGAGGTTGCTGCTCACAAAGATCATATAAGCAACTCTTGATCATAATTCAATTGCACATTGCAACATTGAATGGATTGAAAATAAGTCCTGCTGCTATCTACAAATGCTCTGACATTCTTGATGCCACTATTCAGAGTGGATAAAACTTCTGGTGCTGTTACTTTCTATCAAGGAGATGTCTATTCCTCAAACTCCAGCCACAAAGTTTCTCTCCCACTGCTAGATCCAAAATTAGGCACAGAAAATACTATTTTTTTGATTCAAACCACTAGCAAAGAAGATTTTACTGACCATTATTTGTGGATGGAGACCCTTGGATGGCTTGCATTCATTCCATGTAATCCTTTGTATAATAGCCCTCTATTGGGAAGACTTTTGAAAATACCCAAACATCTACACCATTACATTGAAAATGTAAGGGCAACCTCTGGAGGCTATGGCTCAGTCACACAGCTGGTAGAGGGAAATCCAAAGTATATATAGGTAATTATAGGTAATACAACAATAACTACTCACTTGGCAGAGGGAAATCCAAAGAGAACAAGTCTAGGGATTCCCTATGCCAGGAGTGACGCTTCCAAGGCTCCAGAAGCATGGGAAGTAACTGTATAGCATGACAAAAGCCACAATAAAATTTATAATCTAAAAAAGGAAAATCTCCGAAAATAATCAAAAACTCGGAAATTGCCATTGCCAGAGGTCATGCACATGTCTCATGTGACTTGCTTAGTAATTTGGAGGCTAGCCTCAAGATGACTAAGCCTCTGGAAGCATTGGCTACACATAACTAAAGAACCAGAGCACCTCAAGGGCTGAGAATAGTACTAATAGATAGTGTTGAAAGAATAGAAGCAGTAAAGTAAGAGAGTGACAGCAGAAATAGGGAAATAAATAGAGGAAGAATGAAAGAATAAGGAGTGGAAGAAGGGAGAAATGAGGAGTCCCCTGACAGAAAAAGGGCAAGAGAGATTTTCCCTACCTCCAGAAATTGAAGATTCATGGATCAAATTGGATTGGTGGTTGTCATTGGCAATATCTGTCATAGCCAATGAACTTAGGATCTCTGTGGTCCACCCCTTCTCTCCTTGGGCCATAGGTTATATGGAAAAAGAGGACAGCCATAGATGTATGCTGGCATCAATTCACAGATCCTGAGAATGGTTCAAAGTTTGGATAGGACTGTTGTTGCACCTTATTGCCAAAGCTAGGTTAACAAACAAATCTAGTACAGATATGCATTGGTACCGTGCGCTTTTGGCCTATGGATTTCAGCCTGACTTATTGGATGTGCTCCAATTGTCAGTGATCTGTGACTTTTCTTTAGCTACCAAATGCGCTGGCATCTTCCTCGATATTACCAGTAAAAACACAAACCAACCAGCTGTGGAATGGTTTTTGAAGTACAATGTCCCTGTATGGTATTAATTGGGGATGCAGGAAATGTCAATTCCTTCCCTTGCTTATCTAGCCTCCTTTTTGGACCATTTACAGCGTGCAGTACTAGCTTTGAGCAATCCTATACAGGAAGTGCATACCTTAGGAAGGTGGCCTGAATTTGAAGTTTTTTTTGCTGCTTGTGAGGAGCGCAACGCAAGATGTCTTTTGTATAAAAGTGCCATTGAGAAACAGACCCACTTGAATGGAGAGCACTGTCTGTCCACAGTCAGCGCTAAAGTTTTCAAATGGGTTCTCAATGATGAGAACAAACTGATGTGCCTTGCATCCACTCACTCCAGCATTCTGTTAATTCACTAGAATTCATGTCACCAGTATTGCCTGAACTCCCATTGTTAGCATCATCAGAGCCTATGTTCTTCATGTTCAAAGGCCTAGGCTGGATGAGTCTCGTAAAATTGCTGCCCTGCACCAGGAAATTTTTGAAATCCTTGGCCCCCAAGTCCAAAAGGCACTAGGAACAGAGTGAGCGTGGGGGCAGGCAGAGAGACCTACATTATGGGCAGCAGGCTGGTCAAATAGTCCTCCTTTGGGATTCAGGGACCATAGGGTAGCAGAGGCAGCATCAAGGCCATCCTGGTTGCGTGAGACTCAGCAACCTTCTGAGGCAAGTGCCAGGGGCTCTTGCTGGATGTGGAAGGATTGAGCCAGGTCCATGGGATCTTCAAAAGGTTGTGGGTTGGGGGATGTGTGAATTTTGTCAATGAGGTTGCAAAGTTCATTCTTCTAAGCAGTGTTCCACTGTAGAACAATTTGAGCCATCTCCAGGATCTCACCTTTTGCGTATTGATTGTGAAACTCCAGGAGGCAGTGAGCCCATTTTTCTGAGGACGCCAAGCCTTCATACTGTCCTAGGCCAAAGAGGAGTTCACGAGTCCAATGTGCAAATTCTTTTGAAGAGATGCAGAGGGCATGTAATACTCTATTCCTGGATATAGGTGTTGCTTTTTTGGTGGTGGGCAATGAGAGTGTACAAGCAGGTGGGGCTGCTATGGGCTGTTGCCGGAAGAGTTGGGGTTTGGTAGGGAGTAGTGGGCGGGGTAGCCATAGGAGTATCTCAGGGTGAAAAGTCCAGCTCCGAAGATGGCAGGTTGGGTCCATCCATGAGGTGGTGTATCAGATAATCTGCCAAGTAGTACCTGGAAATAGGATCCTGTGGTTGCTTGGGTGCTAAATCACCAGTGTGTGGGTAGGTTCTGGCTAATTGAGGTCCGACATATCCACTGTCCTGCTCCTGTGCCCATACATGAGGAGGATAGAGTTCATTGGTTAGGGGTGAGTACAGAGGGTGGGGATTGCTGATGATGTAGTTGAGATTGTATATAGGGCACCCATAGGTGTTGGTCTGGTAACTCATGGGATAGGTTTGTGTGTATGTAGCCATTGAGAATCAGTAAGGGAGGAGTCTTGATATTATGTCAGGTTTTACTGACCATGGGGGCTCAGTCTACTGGGCAAGGCCCTTACGGGGAGACGCAATAGCTTTGGTGTACAATTCCAGGACCTACAAGGGCTCCAGGGCTGAAACGCTATGCTCTAGGACAGATATGGGGCGTTTAAGGGATCTCCAGAGCAAACCACAAGATGTATAGCAAGTGCAGGAGATTCTGAATAAGTTTGGAAGCAATGTCAATTAGAAGGGGTGAGGCTGGGGTAATTACAGGCTCTACAGTTTGAGCCGAGCAGGCAAAGTGAGATTAGAGAGGGTTGGACTGGGGTTTAAAAAGATACAAGCGAATGAACTGGAGTGCGATTAAAAATGAGACCGGGACTTGAGAAGAGTTGGAACTGCAAATAGGAAGGGAAACACAAGTTGGGAACTAAACTGGGAAAGAGTCAAGAGAGAGAGAGAGGGAAAAAAGTATGAGGCAAAAGAATTGAGACAAGTACAAAATGCAAGACAAAACAGAGTTAAAATGGGCATGATATGAGGCAGAGGTTCATGAAACATAGGCAGAGATAAATTCAAGAACATGAACAAAACACTGGGGCAAAACTATACAGAGTGTGTGCAATATTAGTACTACCAACTAAGTCCCCATCTTACTACTTAAGTACTCTTGTGGATATGTCCCAGGCCAAGCCCTTGATCTCCAGGTCTGAGCGCAGCTCTAAGACTTTATACAAGTTGGCGAGTGTTGGTTCCAATCAATAGAGTGGTGGGTGTCAGTGGCAATCAGATAGCGGTGGCATCAGGGGCTTCTAGAGGCAGTGATGCACGAGGGAGGCAATGTAATGGCTGAGTGATGCAAGTGATGGCATGATTGCTGGAGGGGGCCGGCAATGTCTGGGAAGGGTCAGTGATATCCAGAGGGCTTGCATGACTTCTTGGAAGCACTTGGTGATAGTTGGGATGATGGGAATTGATAGCCAGGGTGATTGACAGTGGCATTTGTGATGGTCATGAGAGTGAGATCACTGGCAGGAATTGGTCCAGGACTGTGGGGCTGGTGGGGGGAGTTGTTTTCTGAGACCTCTGAGGGTGGTTTTTGTCAGGGGACTTCCTTTTTTGGCTACCCTGGAGTTCTCCGGCGGTCCTTGGAGATCTCCAGGGCGACCTGCCCTTTGTCAGACTTCTCTGAGATGCTCCCATGCCATTGGAGAAGTACTGTACAGCTGTTCTCATGCCTCTGCCCCCGTACTAATGTGCCATGCCATAGCAGAGGGATCCTTAGACTTGTTCTCTTTGGATTTCCCTCTGCTAGGTGATTAGTTATTTTCCTGTTGTATTTACTGCCTTTAATAAACTTCGGATTTCCCTCTGCTAGTTGTGTGACTTAGCTGCAACTCCTGGAGGTTGCCCTTACAGTAGAACAAGTCTCCTAATCCCGGTCTGGTAGCCCTCTGTAGCCACCAAATATTTTTTGGCTCCTATACGTTGCTCCCCCACCGGTTTCAAGCATTGCCTTGTCTATGTCTCAGCTTGCCGCTCTAGAAGTGCTCTTGGATGCCACAGACTCTAGCAAAGAAGCTGGAACCCGCTTGCTCCACCTAGAAACGCAGTTGAAACTCACTCAAGCCTCTCTCACCCAACACACCGCCGAACTCACCCATCTCCATCAAACCACTGACACCATCTCCACACTCTCCTTGAACACCTTACCTTGATGGCACCTAACTCCCCACCGCCTACTCCGCCGGCGCAATGCCCTCACGCCACGCAATCCCCCATTCCAGCACAGGAGCGCTCTAATATCCCATGCCCAGCAACCCCCAACGCTTATAACAGCGATTGCACATCTGGGGAATGCTTCCTCCAATTGTGCACTACCTATTTCCAGCTCTGTGGCAATGATTTTGTATCTGACGAGCTGAAGATCGCATGGGTCTTGTCCTACATAAAATCGGGACAAGCGGCCACCTACGTGTTGAAGGTTTTCCAATGCACTGGCAGCGTTGCTAGTTTTGTGGACTGGGCCAAGTTTGAACAGGAGTTCCGGGACAAGTTCTTTCCTTGGAACCCCACCAAAACTGCCGCGCTGATCCTAAGAGACAGGGATCAGTATGGCCAAGGGAAATGCTCACTGGACAAGTACATTGACTTGTTCCGTGCACTGGTCGAGCAGGCTGAGTACCCCAATGGCCTGCAACTCTGCCTCACCTTCCAGGAAGGGCTCCATCCAACCCTGATGGAGCGCATCAACAACCTTGCAGAGGGATGACTGGCCAACGACCAGGTTTCAGCATGGTACCAGGTGGCCCAAAAGCAATGGCAGCTCATGGAGCTCAAGTAGGACCTCCGCAAGCCTGCGCACCCCACGCAGGCTATGCAACCGCTCACCATGCTCCCTCACAGGTTCCCAGTCTTGGTGCCGTCCATGGCAACAGTTGCACCACCGGCGCTCCCAGCACTACCTCCTGGCGCTCCGATGGACGTGGACGCCAACAGTGCACCCCGCTCCCCTTTTCATACCAACGCTGTGGCATGCAGAGCCACTTCACCCATCATTGCCCCAGGGGTCTCAAGGTGCGCTACCTCTCCCCGGAGGAGCAAGAGGAGCTACTCATGCAGCTCCTAGCAGCCCGGGACGCAGCCAGCGCGTCTTCTCTGGACATCTCCATCCTGGAGGAGGTGCAGAAGGACTCTCCTGTTTTGGGGGGTCAGGAGGAACAGAAGGAGGGTTTTTAGGAGCATGGCGAGTGACCAGTACACCCCCGCCGCTTAGTGCTAACAGGTTCGCATGTTTGTCAATAGAAGAAGTCAATACAGTCTCTGCCAACAGCTCTCCAACCGTAAGCACCACTCCTGTCATACCCAACAAACCTCCTCAGCCCTCTCCAACGCCTACCCGAACACACCTCCCTGTCTGGGAGCACTGCCTCCCCCGCTGCTACGTAGTTGCCTCCACTCTGTTGCCTAATTTGCTTCGGATGATAGTGGAAATTGAAATGACCGACATGCAAGAGACCCAGAGCGTGTCGGCCCTCCTGGACTCCGGAGCCACAGGGCTCTTCGTGGACACCAGCTACGTAGAACAGCATCAGCTCACTACTTGACCTCTGCTTGCCCTGATCCTGGTATACAATGTTGACGGTACCCACAACAAAGCAGAGTCTATCCAGTCGGTGGTGGAGCAAAGGGGAGTTTCAACCTGTGCGGGACCTGGAGCTTCCAGACAAAGCTATTGAGGTAGGAGACCGCATCTACGCTGCTATGCTGCGACCACTGCCGCTAGCGGAGGAGATCTGGGCCAGTCAGACTACTTCCCAACGGTTGGCCCAGGCCTTCACAGCCAACACCCAGCCCCGGGCGTTCCAGGATGTGGTTCCCAACCATCTGCACAACTTTGAGAACATCTTCTTCAAGGCCTTGTTTGACTCTCTCCCGGAGTGCAAGCAGTGGGACCACGCCATCAAGCTCCTACCAGACTCAAAGCTGACCAACTGCAAGGTTTATTCACTCGCACCCAAGGAGCAGGACGAGCTTGACGTGTTCCTCTGAGAGAACCTGGAGTTAGGACAAATCCTCTCCTCAAAGTTCCCAATGGCCTCTCCGGTGTTTTTCATCAAGAAGAAGGATGGCTCCCTCCGGTTGGTCCAAGACTACCACGTGCTCAATGCAATGACTGTCAATTACCGCTACCCACTCCCCCTCATCTCCAAGCTGATCAACAACCTCCAAAGTGCACGCTACTTCACGAAGTTGGATGTCCGGTGGGTGGGGCTACAATCACATGGGCATCCAGGAGGGAGATGAGTGGAAGGCAGCGTTTCGGACCAACCGTGGGCTGTTTGAACCCCTGGTGATGTTCTTTGGACTCACCAACAGCTCCGCCACCTTCCAGACCATGATGAACGACATCTTCCAGGACCTGATTGCAGATGGAGTGGTCTGAGTGTATCTCAACAACATCTTCATCTATACCAAGACGCTAGAAGAGCATCGTTGGATCACGCAGATTGTCCTGGATCGTCTCCGCCAGCACCAGCTGTACCTCAAGCCAGAGAAGTGTGAGTTTGAAAAGACCCGTATTGAATACCTCAGACTCATCATCTCTCATGGTATGGCGGAGATGGACCCGGTGAAGGTGGCCTGCATCATGCAGTGGCCAGAGCCCCAGAGCAAGAAGGAAGTGCAAGCCTTTCTGGGGTTTACCAACTTCTACTGGCGCTTCATCCAGGACTTCTCCCATCACGCACGCCTCCTCTTTGACCTCACCAGGAAGGATGTTGCCTGGACCTGGGGCAATGCAGAGCAGCAGGCTTTCAATGCCCTCAAGTCCGCCATCATGTCCAGGCCCATTCTGCTCTTCTCGGACAACGACCGACTCTTTTGTGTTGAGGCTGACAGTTCTGACTTCGCAACCGGTGCAGTCCTCTCCCAGCAGTCCCTGGAGGATGGTAAGTGGCACCCTGTCGCCTTCTACTCCAAGAGGGAGTGGCACCACTTCCTTGAGGGGGCCCGCCACAAGTTCGAAGTCTGGACGGACCACAAGAACCTGGAACACTTCCGGATGGCCAAAAAACTGAACCGTTGCTAGGCCCGGTGGTCCCTGTACCTCGCCAACTTTGACTTCATGCTGCACCACAAGCCAAACCATAGCATGGGGAAGCCTGATGCCCTCTCCCAGCACACTGACCACGGCTCCGGTGCGGGAGACAACAATAACATCACCCTCCTCTGCCCAGGGTTGTTCACTGTCTGTGCCTTGGAAGGGGTAGCCGTACAGGGGGATGAGGTCAACATTCTCCAGGACATACGTTGGGGAAACCAGGAAGGTCTGCAGGAAGATTTGGTCACCAAAGCCATGCTAGCGCTACGTTCAGGACGCCCTTCCGGTACAAAGTTGGTATGCACAGACAAGTGGGGCCTGCAGAACGGCCTCCTCACCTTCCACGGGCGGATATACATGCCCAACGACCCAGACCTTCACCGGTGCATTGTTGAGCAGCACCACAACTTCTGTGTCATGGGACACCCCAGTAGGTGGAAAACGTTGGAACTCGTCTCACAGAACTACTGGTGGCCACAGATGTTCCACTACATAGGCTCCTACACCAGCACCTGCAACCGTTGCCCTGGACAAAACCCCACTGGCGTCTACCAACGGGTCAACTGCAGTCCCTCCCCACGCCTGCAGCATGCTGGAGCGTAGCCTTCATTGACTTCATTGTGGAGCTCCTGGACGCACACGGATATGATGCAGTCATGCTTGTGGTTGACCTGTACGGCAAGCGGGCTCACTTCATTTCAACACACATGACCTGCTCAGCAATGGGCACGGCCAACCTGTACCGGAAGAATGTCTGGAAGCTCCACGGCCTCTCCAATGCCTACGTATCTGACTGGGGCCCCCAGTTCGTGGCGGACTTCACCCAGGAGCTTTATCACCTCCTGCATGTCAAGCTCTACACCTCCACCGCCTACCACCCGCAGTCTGACAGCCAGACCAAATGCCTCAACTGTAAGGGCGACCGGGGGCGGGGGCGTGAGAACGACTGTACAACATCTCGGAGAAGTCCGACGACTGCAAGGGAGCGTC
>QLOM01001705.1:0-25222 GCA_003313785.1 Termitomyces sp. MG148 | reverse complement strand
ATACAAGGTCAAGTGGAAGGGCTACGGTATCGAAGACATCTCCTGGGAACCCGCCAAAAACGTCCATGCGCCTGCTCTGGTGAAGGACTTCCACCGTAGTCACTCCGAGGCCCCCCGCACAATCCGGGGCATCTACCCTGTCTCCCCGGTAGACCGCGTGGTCCGCAACTTGTTCTACCCGGTGCGTCGAGACGCTGCACTCTAAGGGAGGGGTGATGTCAGGGGACTTCCTTTTCCGGCCATCCCGGAGATCTCCGGGACCCTCCGGACTTCCTTTTCCGGCCATTTCCTTTTTGGGCCATCCCAGAGGTCTCCGGGACGCTCCCTTGCAGTCATCGGACTTCTCCGAGATGTTGTACAGTCGTTCTCATGCCCCCGCCCCCGCACTGATGCGCCACGCCGTGGCAGAGGAATCCTTAGACTTGTTCTCTTCGGATTTCCCTCTGCCAGGTGATTAGTTACTTCCCTGTAATATGTACTGTTTCTAATACACTTTGGATTTCCCTCTGCCAGTTGTGTGACTTAGCCGCAACCTCCGGAGGTCGCCCTTACAATGTGCCTCTATGGCAGAGACCATATGGATCACAAACAAATTTTTGTTCTATTTAAATTCTTGGCTAGGGAAGCCAAAAGTTGGTTCAGGCATGTGGTCTCTGTAAACCAAGCCCAGTATGACTGGACCTTCAAGGAAGTCTTGATAGGATTGTACAATTGCTTTGTACACCCATCAACATTGCAAGATGCTTGGCAGGACTTCTAAGTTGCTTGGTACACTGAGTTTCTCAGTGTACAAGGGTTTTACAACATCCTTAAGAACCATGCTCAGAATATGGCTGTATACTCAGATGGGTATACAATACTTGAGATTTTTCTCAATGGTATATCAGTGGAGATGTGCTGACTTGATTAGAGAGGATAGATTGTCCTCTGAAGTCAACAATGTGAAGGAGTTTGTGGCTTATGCCATTTGGTATGAGCAGTTACTCAAAATAGCAAATCACTACAAGCAACATAGTAGCCACTGTGGAGCAAATTGTTGTCTTGCAACAGGAGGTGTGCCACCCTGTGCACAGCATATTGGCACATTCCTAGCAAAAAAGTCCAAAATGGACAAGGAGCAGTACCCACATTTTGTGGTGCATCATCCACAGATGGGAGAAAGAGAGCGCAGCTAGAGCAAGCACCAGAGAGTAAACACCTACCCAGGAGTGTGTCAGATTCAAAGCCCAGTGGGCCAGGCCTGACAGCAGCCACACATGGAACATGTTACAGCTATGGTTAAGCTGGACACTATGCCAGCAATTGTTCCACTAAACCAGCACTACCCCAGAAGAGCTTCACTTCCTGAGCTCAAGTGCATACTGCTGTGCCTAATGGAAGCAATGGAGATATATCTGCTAAGTCAGAAAGCCAACCTGCTCCTGAAGTGGGAGGCAATGATACTGATACATTGAATGATAAACCTGATAGGGTGGTGGTAGAAGGAGAAGAGTATGTCATAGTCAATGTGTATAACAATGACTACTACAGTCACAACAGCAACTCTGAGTGTTTGGTAGCCATAATTGATTGGCCATCTGACTGCATACCAAGGTAGGACACTGTAGTACAGATGAAGAGAGTGACTCTTTTGGCAAGCTGCAGTGAATTGGTCAAGCAAAGAATGTCTAGTGTCTTATGTGGACATAAATGGCCATAGAGCCTGGATACTATGGAACTCAGATAGTACTATGTCAAGCATTACACCCTAGTTTGCACATGTGTATGGAATCTCAGTACAAGAGCTGGAGACTTCCCTGGTCTTGCAGTTATGCACTATATAGAGCTGAGCCATGGTACAATATGAGACAACTGTCACCATCCAAACTCCTGGCTCTTATAGTCAGGAATATGTGAACATAGCAAATCTTGATCATTACAATATAATATTGGAGATGCTGTTGATAAGCCTCTAACTAAGCTCAGCACACTAGCACTATTTTTAGCAACTTATATTTTGCAGCAAGCAGAAATCAAACACAGACTACAGAATGCAATGCACATGATCATGGGACTTGGCAATCACAAGACTTGGCGACTATGGGACTTAATGACTACCTGACTTGGTAGTCATATGATGATCTACCAATCACATGGCAATCATGAGACTTGGTGACCATGGGACCTTGGTGACCACCTGACTCAGCAATCACATGATGCTCACCTGACCCTGGCCCGGCCTCTTAGCAGATCCCCAATCAAAGATAGCCAACTTGAAGACCTTTAGCAATGCCTATCAAAGTCCAGTGCTTTTCAAAGATCTAACATCAGATCAATTTAGCAATGCTTATTGCTTATCCAACGCTTAGCGACTTACTTGAGACAGGCCCTTTGATGATTTCAGGCCTTAGCAACAGTTCCTGTGCATTTGACTCCTTTTACTGCAAAATTGTTGAGTTAGTGCTTGCCGACTTGACAGATGCCATTGCTTAGCAACTTTCATGTTCTATTACACTTGTTATATTTTTTCTTGATTGGTCAATTAGCAACTTTTTAGTTTAATTAACACAGCAACTTTGCGCCTATAAATACTGTAGATATTTTGTCTTAGCCAGCATCAAATCATACACCCCACAGTTCAGATTTCATTTTAGTGCACTCTAAGTCCTCAGAGTTGTTAAAAGATAAGTCTTGCTGACTTGCTGACTGTACTTGCCAACCCTCGTCCTTATGGTGCTATATGGGCACACTATTGCCAACATCTACGTTGCTAAAGTCTTTACTGACTTCTAGCACTCTAGCACCTTGCAGGCTTACAACTTAGATTGCTAAGCAACTCCTTTATTTTTCTAAGTCCAACTACACTGAAAAGACTAGGCTTCTGGGACCCTGCCCAGGACTCTCTTGTTACTAGCAACTGCCCAATGCTACTCATTCTTGAGGCACCAGGTTTACCATTCACCAAGACAGTGCTTAGTGACTTTTGAGCATCATTACTATTCATGTGAGGTGGTACTAGACTTTGAGCACTGACAAGTCCTTGTTAGGGGACTTCTATTTCCGGAACTTCCTTTTTCAGAACCTCAGAGTTCTCTGGGAAGTACTGCTTAGTTGTTTCCACACCTCTGCTACCCATGCTAATGCACTGCGCCATTGCAGAGGGATCCTTAGACTTGTTCTCTTTGGATTTCCCTCTGCCAGTTATATTTCCTGTCATACTGTACTGTTTCTAATAAACTTTGGATTTTTCTTTGCCAGTTGTGTGACTTAGCTGCAACCTTCAGAGTGTCAAGGGACCAGTCTCCAGACCATGTCCAACCCTATTCCGAGCTTAGTCTGACAATACGCCTATTCCTAGCAGATCCGACTGGCCGCTTGGCCCACCCTTTCCCCTTCCATCTTGTAGTAGTTAGCCTTGATGAGTCATATGCCCGGACATTACTCAGCATTGATTATTGTTAGTTATCCTCCTTTACATACCGGGGCCCAATTAGTAAACAGTATTAATAATAGCACAGCCACCAATGTAGTATATATAGGCAGCCTGTGGAATAGAATATCCCCAGGCTGAACAATAGCAGTGTTCTTCTGGCATATCCACTGAACCGACCGTAAGCTTACCTAGCGCCGTCCGACCCTCTGTTAGCCTTGCTTGCCTCTTGCCTGACTCTTGCCCACCTCTACGCTTGCTTGACTCTTGCTTGCCCCTTGCATTGTTGACTCTGTAGAAGGAGTTCCACAGACGTCAAGCGTTGCTCTTACACAGAGGTCACTCTTACAGCAGAACAAGTCTCCTAATCCTAGTCTGGAAGCTCTCTATAGCTGCTAAAACTCATCTGGCTTCTATCTGTTGCTTCTTCACTAGGCTTAAGCACCAACATTATCTATGTCTCAGCCAGCCACTTCAGAAGCTCTTTTGGATGCCATGGCCTCTGGCAAGGAAGTCTGGACCCACCTGCTCCATCTAGAAATGCAAGTGCAACTTACTCAAGCCTTTCTTACTCAGCACACCATCAAACTTACTCACCTCTGCCAAACTACTGAAACCATCTCTGACTCCCTCCGCACGCTCCTCAACCACCTCACTTTGGCAGCAGCCAACCCCCTGCTGCCTACCCTGCTGGTGCAATGCCCTTGTGCTGCATGATCCTCTCTTTTGGCACAGGAGCGCTCCAACATCCCGCACCTGGTAATCCCTGACATGTACAATGGTGACTGTGTGTCCAGGGAACGTTGATGACGCCTGAAAGTCGCTAAGCACTGTTCTAGTAGATGGTAAACTTAGCACCTCACAAATGAGTAGCGTCGGGCGGTTGCCAGTATTTGAGAGAGTCCCGGGCAGGGTCCCAGAAGCCTAGTCTTTTTAGTGGGATTTGAACTTAGAGAAATAAACTAATTGCTTAGCAATCTAAGCCAAAAGCCTGCAAGGTGCTAGGGTGCTAGAAGTTGGTAAGGACTCTAGCGACGTAAACGTTGGCAACAATGTGTCCATATGGCACCGTAAGATGTAAGTCAGTAGACAAAGTTGGCAAGGTGAAGTCGGCAAGACTGTATCACTTAGCAACTCTGAGGACTTAGAATGCACTGAAATGAGATTTGAACGGTGGGACATACAATTCAATGATGGCTAAGACAAAATATGTACAGAGCTCCATGATGAAGTCAATGGAGGCTACGCTCCAGCACGCTGCGGGCGTGGGGAGGGACTGCAGTTGACCCGTTGGTAGACGCCGGTGGGGTTTTGTCCGGAGGCAGAGGTCGCAGGTGCTGGTGTAGGAGCCTATGTAGCGGGACATCTGCGGCCACCAGTAGTTCCATGAGACAAGTTCCAACGTTTGACACCTACCAGGGTGTCCTACCGCATAGGAGTTGTGGTGCTGCTCAACAATGCGCCGGCAAAGGTCCAGGTCATTGAGCACATATATCCGCCTGCAGAAGGTGAGGAGGCCATCCTGCAGGCCCCACTTGTCTGTGCGTACCAACTTTGTACTGGAGGGGCGTCCCAAACATAGCACTAGCATGGCTCTGGCAACCGAATCTTCCTGCAGACCTTCCCGGTTTCTCCGACGTATGTCCCGGAGAATGTTGACCTCATTCCCCTGTATGGCTACCCCTTCCAAGGCATGCATGGCGAACAACTCTGGGCAGAGGAGGGTGATGTTATTGTTGTCCCCCGCACCAGAGCCATGGTCAGCACGCTGGGAGAGGGCATTGGGCTTCCTCATGCTACGGCCTGGCTTGTGGTGCAGCGTGAAATTGAAGTTGGCGAGGTACAGGGACCACTGGGCCTGGTGACGGTTCAGTTTTTTGGCTGTCTGGAAGTGTTCTAGGTTCTTGTGGTCCTTCCAGACTTCAAACTTGTGGCGGGCCCCCTTGAGGAAGTGGTGCCACTCCTCCAGCGACCAGATGATTGTGAGCATCTCCTTGTCATGGATCTCGTAATTTTGTTCCACAGCATTGAGGCTCTTGGAGGCTCTTGGAGTAGAAGGCAACGGGGTGCCACTTACCATTCTCCAGGGACTGCTGGGAGAGGACTGCACCAGTTGCAAAGTCGGAACTGTCAGCCTTGACGTGAAAGGGTTGGTCATTGTCCAGGAAGAGCAGAATGGGCCTGGACATGATGGTGGACTTGAGGGTGTCAAAAGCCTGCTGCTCCACGTCATCCCAGGTCTAGGTGATGTCCTTCCTGATGAGGTCAAAGAGGGGGCGTGCATGATGGGAGAAGTCCTGGATGAAGCGCCGGTAGAAGTTGGTGAACTCCAGGAAGACTTGCACTTCCTTCTTGCTCCGGGGCTCCAGCCACTGTGTGAAACCAGCCACCTTCACCGGGTCCATCTCCACCATACCATGAGAGATGATGAGTCTGAGGTATTCAATATGGATCTGCTCAAACTCACACTTCTCCAGCTTGAGGTACAGCTGGTGCTGGTGGAGACGATCCAGGATGATACACGTGATCCAACGATGCTCTTCTAGCATCTTGGTATAGATGAAGATGTCATTGAGATACACACAGACCACTCCGTCCATGATCAGGTCCCAGAAGATGTTGTTCATCATGGTCTGGAAGGTGGCGGGGCTGTTGGTGAGTCCGAAGAACATCACCAGGGGCTCAAACAGCCCACGGTTGGTCCGAAACGCTGCCTTCCACTCATCTCCCTCCTAGAAGCGCACGTTGTTGTAGCCCCACTGGACATCAAACTTCATGAAGTAGCACGCACTCCAGAGGTTGTTGATCAGCTCAGAGATGAGGGGGAGTGGGTAGCGGTTCTTGATGGTCATTGCGTTGAGCACGCAATAGTCCTGGACCAACTGGAGGGAGCCATCCTTCTTCTTGATGAAAAACACTGAAGAGGCCATTGGGGACTTTGAGGGGCAGATTTGTCCTGACTCCAGGTTCTCCTGGAAGAACATGTCAAGCTCGTCCTGCTCCTTGGGTGCGAGCAGATAAACCTTGCAGTTGGCCGGCTTCAAGTCCAGTAGGAGCTCAATGGTGTGGTCCCACCGCTTGCGCTCCAGGAGGGAGTCAAACGAGGCCTTGGAGAAGACGTCCTCAAAGTTGTGCAGATGGTCGGGAACCGCATTCCGAAATGCCCGGGGCTGGGCGTTGGCTGCAAAGGCCTGGGCCAACCGTTGGGAAGTGGTCTGACTGGCCTGGATCTCCTCCGCCAGCGGCGGTGGTTGCAGCATGGTGGCATAGATGCAGTCTCTTACCTTGATGGCTTTGTCCAGAAGCTCCAGATCCTGCGCAGGTAGGAACTCCTCTTTGCATCCCTCTTCCTGGCTAGAATTTCCTCCACTGTGTCTGTCGTCCTCGTAGAGGGCCTCCCTATAAGGGAATGCCAGAGGCAGGGGATCTAGCAGGTCAAGATCAGCAAAGGGAAGGTGCCCTACGTGGCATGCCCTAATAGCTGCGCATTCCCGCATAGCGATGCATTGTTCCTTCTTCACTTCTTCCGTGCAAATCATGCAATGCTGGGGGCATTGGCTCATGCTCACCTCCCCGGTAGTCCAGTCGATCTCCAGGTTGTGCTCCTGGAGCCACGGGAATCCCAGGATTATGTCCTGCTTACCAAGGCTAGTAACAGCAAAGGTAGTGTGCTCCGCATGGGATTGGTAGCGGAGAACAAGGTCCACCACAGACTGGATGGACCCCACTTTGTTGTGGGTACCGTCAACATTGTATACCGAGATCAGGGCAAGCAGAGGCCGAGTGGTGAGCTGATGCCGTTCTACGTCACTGGTGTCCACAAAGAGCCCTGTGGCTCCGGAGTCCAGGAGGGCCGACACGCTCTGGGTCTGTTGTATGTCAGTTGTCTCAATTTCCACTGTCATCCAGAGCAAATTAGGCGACGGAGTGGAGGCAACTACGTAGCGACGGGGGAGGCAGCGCTCCCAGGCGGGGAGGCATGTTTGGGTAGGCGTTGGAGAGGGCTGAGGGGGTTTGTTGGGTATGACAGGGGTGGTGCTTACGGTTGGAGAGCTGTTGGCAGAGACTGTATTGACTTTTTCTACCAACAAACATGCAAATCTGTTAGCACTAGGCGGTGGGGGCGTACTGGTCACCTGCTGCACCCCTAAAAACCCTCCTTCTGTTCCTCCTGACCCCCCAAAACAGGGGAGTCCTTCTGTGCCTCCTTTGGGATGGGGATGTCTGGAGAGGACGCACCGGCTGCATCCCGAGCTGCTAGGAGCTACATGAGTAGCTCCTCTTGCTCCTCCAGGGAGAAGTAGCACACCTTGAGACCCCTGGGGCAATGATGCGCAAAGTAGCCCTACATGCTACAGCGTCGGCATGAAAAGGAGAGTGGGGCGCGCTGTCAGGAGGCGTCCACGTCCATCGGAGTGCCAGGAAGTAGCACCAGGAGTGCCGGTGGTGCGACTGTTGCCATGGGCGGTGCCAAGGCTAGGAACCTGCGGGGGAACGTGGTGAGCCGTCGCGTAGCCTGCATGGGGTGCACAGGCTTGCGGAGGTCCTGCTTGAGCTCCATGAGCTGCCATTGCTCCTGGGCCACCCGGTACCACGCTAAAACCTGGTTGTCAGCCGGTCATCCCTCCACGAGGTTGTTAATGTGCTCCATCAGAGTTGGATGGAGCCCTTCCCGGAAGGTGAGGCAGAGTTGCAGGCCATCAGAGTACTCGGCCTGCTCGACCAGTGCATGGAACAAGTTGATGTACTTGTCCAGCAAGTGTTTCCCTTGGCTGTACTGATCCCTGTCTCTTAGGATCAGCACAGCAGTTTTGGCGGAGTTCCAGGGAAAGAACTTGTTCCGGAACTCCTGTTCAAACTCTGCCCAGTCTGCAAAACTAGCGACGCCGCCAGGGTGTCAGAAAACCCTCAGCGCGTAGGTGGTCGCTCATCCCAATTTCATGTAGGACAAGACCCACGCAATCTTCAGCTTGTTGGATACAAAATCGTTGCCACAGAGCTGGAGATAGGTAGCGCACGATTGGAGGAAGTGTTCTCCAGATGTGCGGTCGCTGTTGTAAGCGTCAGGGGTCACCGAGCACGGGATATTGGAGCGCTTCCATGCCGGAATGGGGGATTGCATGGTGCAAGGGCGCTGCGCTGGCGGAATAGGTGGCGGGGGGTTAGGTGCCGCCAGGGTAAAGCATTCAAGGAGAGTGCAGAGGGAGTCGGAGATGGTGTTGGTGGTTTGACAGAGATTGTAAGGGGAACGCTTAATGTCTGCGGAACTCCTTCCACAGAGCCAGCGAGCACTGGTGACAAGCGGGAGTTGAGCAGGCGTAGAGGCAGGCAAGAGTCAAGCAAGGGACCGGCAAGGCTAACTGAGCAGTCGGACGTCGCTAGAGAGCTTACAGTAGGTTCGGTGTGTAGGCCAGAAGAACACTGCTATTGTTCCTGGAGATATTCTATCCACAGGCTGCCTATATATACTACATCAGTGGCTGTGCTATTACTAATACTGTTTACTAATCGGGCCCCAGTATGTAAAGGAGTATGACTAACAATAATCGATGCTGAGTAAGGTCCATGCATATGACTCATCAAGGCTGACTACTAAGAGACAGAAGAGGAAAGGATGGGCCAAGTGGCTGGTTGGATCTGCTAGGAATAGGCATATCGTCGGACTAAGCTCGGAGTAGAGTTGGACATGGTCCAGAGACCGGTCCCCTGACAGAAATGGGTGAGTTCAGCAGTGTGTTGGGTGAGGGAGGCTTGGGTGAGTTGCACCTGCGTTTTTAGGTGGAGCAGGCGGGTCCAGGCTTCTTTGCCAGAGTCCGTGGTGTCTGGGAGCGCTTCTGGAGTGGCAAGCTGAAACATAGACAAGGCAGTGCTTAAAACCGGTAGGGGAGCGACGTATGGGAGCCAGAAGATATTTGGTGGCTACAGGGGGCTACCAAACCGGGATTAGGAGACTTGTTCTGCTGTAAGGACGACCTCTGGGAGTTGCAGCCAAGTCACACAACTAGCAGAGGAAAATCTGAAGTTTATTAGAGGCAGTAAATACAACAGGGAAATAACTAATCACCTAGCAGAGGGAAATCCAAAGAGAACAAGTCTAAAGATCCCTCTGCCATGGCATGGTGCATCAGTACAGGGGCGGAGGTGTGAGAACGGCTGTACAGTACTTCTTCAATGGCGTGGGAGCATCTCAGAGAAGTCCAACAAAGGGCGGGTCGCCCCGGAGATCTCCAGGGTGGCCAAAAAAGGAAGTCAGTCCCAGAGTTGAATGTGGGATTGGCAAGTCGTGACACACTTGCATTGTTGGAGGTGTTAATCCTCCTGGCATCCTCCATAAATAATAATAATAATAACAATGAGGTGCTTAAGGTGCCACTCTGCTACACATTGGCATGTGCTGATGCCAATTCATCATCCATGGTCGAAAGCTTGAGGCATAGAATGATGATAGTCTTGTCCCTGATGGAAACCTCATTGTGAGCAACAGTCAGTTTGTCCTTGAGGTCCGTGTTCAGAGATTCCAAGGACACCTTCTCAGTCTGTAATTGGTCCAGAAGAGCAAATTCCTGCAATACAATGGTGAGTGCAAAGTCAACAACTCAGATATAAATGATATACCTTGAGTGAAGCATCAAAAGCCTCATTCCTATCATCCAACGTAGTTTGTACATGGTCCTTTTTGCGTTGCAGAGCACCTATCACTCTCTGTAACTCAATGGCTTTTTCATTAATCTTGCCAATTTCCTTCTTTGCCATTGATGAGACTCCACTCAGACTCAGCACAGAAAGCTACATTTTAGCAACTCTCTTTAGCGCTTACCGACGTTCCTTAGCGCTTACCAACGTTTCTTAGCGCTTACCAACGTTCCTTAGTGCTTACTGACGTTCTTTAGTGCCTACCAACGTTCCTTAGCGCTTACCAACATTCCTTAGCGCTTACCAACATTTCTTAGCACTTACCAACGTTTCTTAGTGCCTACCAACGCTCTTTAGCGCCTACCAACGTTCTCTAGCGCATTTTGGAGCAGTTTTGCTCTAAGTTCAACATAGGGACTTGAAGAATGGAGTACTAGCCAATGGCTAAAGGAATTAACAAGTGACAGACAGCTTAAATGCATCATTTTCACGCTTAGCTACTGATCCTACCGCTTAGCACACAGCCTTGGTGCATTAATACTTTTTAGGTTATATTTTTCATTTACACTGTCAAAGCACTTTAGCAACATTTTACATATGATTTCTTACCTTTTCTATAAAAACTGTACATAGCTACCCCAATTACCAGGAAATCACCAGAGTTTACAGCCCCTCTTTGACTCCTCACCTATTAGGCACCAACTACGGGTGTACACTTTACGCTAGTCCACCTACGGGACTAATCAAGACATTACGCAAACTTGACCTAGGCACCTACGGCCTAGTTACTAGTGCTTAGCTGTGCTAAGCAACTTTCTTTTTTTAACTTCAATAACCTTTCCTTCACTTACATGTGTTTCTGGGACCCTGCCGGGACTCAACCCCCAATACTTAGCGTGCCCAATGCTTTTTCTTATAACTGCGCTAGGCTACTATTGACTCTGAAGAAAGGGAGAACATGGTTGAATCTACCTTCAGTGGGGCATCTTGCTGTCAGGGGACTTCCTTTTCCGGCCATCCCGGAGATCTCCGGGACCCCCCGGACTTCCTTTTCTGGCCATTTCCTTTTCTGGCCATCCCAGAGATCTCCGGGATGCTCCCTTGCAGTTGTTGGACTTCTCCGAGATGTTGTACAGTCGTTCTCACGCTCTCGCCCCTGTACTGATGTGCCATGCCGTGGCAGAGGAACCCTTAGACTTGTTCTCTTCAGATTTCCCTCTGCCAGGTGATTAGTTATTTCCCTGTAATATGTACTGTCTCTAATACACTTTGGATTTCCCTCTGCCAGTTGTGTGACTTAACCGCAACCTCCGGAGGTCGCCCTTACAGCAGAACAAGTCTCCTAATCCCGGTCTGGTAGCCCCCTATAGCCGCCAAACACCTCTTGGCTCCTATTTGTTGCTCCCCCACCGGTTTTAAGCACTGCCTTGTCTATGTCTCAGCCCGCCGCTCCAGAAGCGCTCCCGGACGCTGCTGCCTCCGGCGAAGAAGCCTAGACCCACCTGCTCCACCTAGAAACGCAGGTGCAACTCACCCAAGCCTCCCTTACCCAGCACTCCGCCGAACTCACCCACCTCCGACAAACCACCGACACCATCTCCGACTCTCTCCGTACTCTCCTTGAACGCCTTGCCCCGGCGGCACCTAACCCCCCGCCGCCTACTCCGCCGGTGCAGCGCCCACGTGCTGTGCAATCCCCCATCCCGGCACGGGAGCGCTCCAACATCCCGTGCCCGGCGACCCCTGACGTCTACAACGGCAACCGCGCGTCCGAGGAACGCTTCCTCCAGTTGTGCGCCACCTATCTCCAGCTCTGTGGCGACGATTTTGTATCTGACAAGCTGAAAATTGCGTGGGTCTTGTCCTACATGAAGTTGGGACAAGCGGCCACCTACACGCTGAGAGTTTTCCGACGCCCTGGAGGCGTCGCGAGCTTTACGGACTGGGCCGAGTTTGAACAAGAGTTCCAGGATGAGTTCTTTCCCTGGAACCCTGCCAAAAGCGCCGCGCTGATCCTGAGGGATAGGGAGCAGTACGGCCAAGGGAAACGCTCGCTGGACGAGTACATCGACTCGTTCCGTGCATTGGTTGAGCAGGCCGAGTACCCCGACGGCCTGCAACTCTGCCTTACCTTTCGGGAAGGGCTCCATCCGACCCTGATGGAGCGCATCGACAACCTTGCGGAGGGTCAACCGGCTGACGACCAGGTCTTGGCATGGTACCGGGTGGCCCGGGAGCAATGGCAGCTCATGGAGCTCAAGCGCGACCTCCGCAAGCCTGCGCATCCTGCGCCTCTGACACAACCCCCCGCGATGCTCCCCCGCAGGTTCCCAATCCCGGCACCGCCCATGGCAACGGTCGCACCCCTGACAATTCCGGCGCTACCTCCAGGCGCGCCAATGGATGTGGATGCCTTCCGACAGCGCGCCCCGCTCCCCCTCTCATGCCGACGCTGTGGCGCGCAGGGCCATTTTGCGTGTCACTGCCCCAGGGGTCTGGAAGTGCGCTACCTCTCCCCGGAGGAGCAAGAGGAGCTACTCCTGCAGCTCCTGGCGGCCCGGGACATTGCCGGAGTGCCCTCTCCGGATACCCCCATTCCGGAGGAGACATCAAAAGACGCTCACGTTCCGGAAGGCCAGGAGGAGCAGAGTGAGGGTTTTCAGGGGCACGGCGGGTGACCAGTACGCCCCCGCCGCTTAGTGCTAACAGGTTTGCATGTTTGTCGGTAGAAGAAATCAATACAGTCTCTGCCGATAGCTCTCCAACCGTAAGCACTACTCCTGTCGTACCCAACAAACCCCCTCAGCCCTCTCCGACGCCTCCCCGGATGCGCCTCCCCGCCTGGGAGCGCCGCCTCCCCCGCTGCTACGTAATTGCCTCCACTCCGTCATCCAACTCGCTCCGGATGAACGTGGAAATCGAGACCACCGACACGCAGCAGACCCGGAGCGTGTCGGCCCTCCTAGACTCCGGAGCTACCGGGCTCTTCGTGGACACCAGCTACGTAGAAAGGCATCAGCTCACCACTCAACCCCTGCTTGCCCCGATCCCAGTATACAACGTCAACAGTACTCGCAACGAAGCGGGGTCCATCAAGTCTGTGGTGGACCTTGTTCTTCGTTACTGGTCCCATGCGGAGCGCACTACCTTTGCCGTCACAAGCATCGGTAAACAGGACATGATCCTGGGATTCCCGTGGCTCCGGGAGCACAACCCGGAAATTGACTGGGCTACTGGGGAGGTGAGCATGAGCCAGTGCCCCCAGCGCTGTGCGACCTGCACAGAAGAAGTGAAGAAGGAGCGGCGCACCGCTCTGTGGGAACGCGCAGCTATCAGGGCGTGCCACGTAGGTCACCTCCCCTTTGCTGATCTTGACCTGCTAGATCCCCCGCCTCTGGCGTTCCCTTGTAGGGAGGCCCTCTATGAGGACAACAGGCACAGCGGGGGAAACCCTAGTCAGGAGGAGGGACGTGAAGGAGAGTTCCTCTGGGAGAATCTGGAGTTGGGACGAATCCGCCCCTCAAAGTCTCCGATGGCCTCTCCGGTGTTTTTCATCAAGAAGAAGGATGGCTCCCTCCGGTTGGTCCAAGACTATCGGGTACTCAACGCAATGACTGTCAAGAACCGCTACCCACTCCCTCTCATCTCGGAACTGATCAACAACCTCCAGAGTGCACGTTACTTCACAAAGTTGGACATCCAGTGGGGCTACAACAACGTGCGCATCCAGGAGGGAGATGAGTGGAAGGCCACGTTTCGGACCAACCGCGGGCTGTTTGAACCTCTAGTGATGTTCTTTGGACTCACCAACAGCCCCGCCACCTTCCAGACCATGATGAACGACATCCTCCGGGACCTGATCATGGACGGAGTGGTCTGTGTGTATCTCGACAACATCCTCATCTATACCAAGACGCTAGAAGAGCATCGTCGGATCACATGGATCGTCTTGGACCATCTCCGCCAGCACCAGTTGTACCTCAAGCCAGAGAAGTGCGAGTTTGAGCAGACGCGCATCGAGTATCTCGGACTTATCATCTCCTATGGCATGGCGGAGATGGACCCGGTGAAGGTGGCTGGCGTGATGCAGTGGCCAGAGCCCCGGAGCAAGAAGGAAGTACAAGCCTTCCTGGGGTTCACGAACTTCTACCAGCGCTTCATCCAGGACTTCTCCCACCACGCGCGTCCCCTCTTTGACCTCACCGGGAAGGATGTCCCTTGGACCTGGGGCGATGCGGAGCAGTGGACCTTCAACGCCCTCAAGTCTGCCATCACGTCCAAGCCCGTTCTGCTCTTCCCGGATGATGACCGACCCTTCCGCGTCGAGGCCGACAGTTCCGACTTTGCAACCGGTGCAGTCCTATCCCAGCAGTCTCCGGAGGATGGTAAGTGGCACCCCATTGCCTTCTACTCCAAGAGCCTCAACGCCGTGGAACAAAATTACAAGATCCACGACAAGGAGATGCTCGCAATCATCCGGTCGCTGGAGGAGTGGCGCCACTTCCTCGAGGGGGCCCGCCACAAGTTTGAAGTCTGGACTGACCACAAGAACCTGGAACACTTCTGGACGGCCAAGAAGCTGAACCGTCGCCAGGCCCGGTGGTCTTTGTACCTCGCCAACTTCGACTTCACGCTGCACCACAAGCTAGGCCGGAGCATGGGGAAGCCCGACGCCCTCTCCAGGCGTGCAGACCATGGCTCCGGTGCAGGAGATAACAATAACATCACCCTCCTCTGCCCGGAGCTGTTTGCCATTTGTGCCTTGGAAGGGGTAGCGGTACAGGGAGACGAGGTCAACATTCTCCGGGACATACGCCAGGGAAACCGGGAAGGTCTACAGGAAGACTCGGTTGCCAAAGCCACGCTAGCGCTACATTTGGGGCGCCCCTCCAGTACAAAGTCGGTACGCACAGATGAGTGGGGCCTGCAGGATGGCCTCCTCACCTTCCGCGGGCAGATATATGTGCCCAACAACCCAGAGCTCCGTTGGCGCATTGTGGAGCAGCACCATGACTCCCGTGTCACGGGGCACCCTGGTAGGTGGAAGACGCTGGAGCTGGTCTCGTGGAACTACTGGTGGCCCCAGATGTCCCGCTACATCGGCTCCTACACCAGCGCCTGCGACCTCTGCCTCTGGACAAAACCACACCGGCGCCCCCCGACAGGCCATCTGCAATCCCTCCCCACACCTGCGGCGCGCTGGAGTGTGGCCTCCGTTGACTTCATCATGGAACTTCCGGACGCGCACGGATACGACGCAGTGATGGTTGTGGTTGACCTGTATGGAAAGCGAGCTCACTTTGTTCCAATGCACATGACCTGCTCGGCAATGGGCGCAGCCAACCTGTACCGGAAGAACGTCTGAAAGCTCCACGGCCTCTCCAATGCCTACATCCCCGACCGGGGCCCCCAGTTCGTGGCAGACTTCACCCGGGAGCTCTATCGTCTCCTGCACGTCAAGCTCCACACTTCCACCGCCTACTACCCGCAGTCCAACGGCCAGACCAAACGCATCAACCAGGAACTGGAACAGTACCTCCAGCTCTTCTGCAATGAGCGGCAGGATGACTGGGACGAACTCCTCCCGGAGGCCGAGTTCCAGTACAATAACCGTGTCCATGCCTCCACGCAGCACTCCCCGTTCTTTCTGGACACCGGCAGGCACCCCCGGATGGGCTTCAAACCGCATGCACAACGATCGGAGAACGAGACGGTCAATGAGTTTGTTGACCGTATGCGGAAGGCACAGGAGGAGGCGGAGGCAGCCCTGACCAAGGCCAAGGACAACATGGCCCGCTATTACGACCGAGGATGCTTGCCGACCCCCCAGTACAAGCCTGGAGACTGAGTCTACCTGGACGCCTCCGACATCGCGACCACTAGGCCATCCCAAAAGCTCTCACACCGACAACTGGGGCCATATGTGGTTGAGCGCCAGGTAGGACCGTTGGCCTACAAGCTCCGGCTGCCCACCAGCATGCGGCGCCTCCATCTGGTCTTCAATGTGGTCAAGCTTTCGCCTGCCCCGGATGACCCTATTCCAGGTCGACGTGCTTCGCCTCTGCCACCTCCGGTCATTGTCAACAACCGCCCGGAGTACGAAGTGGAGAAGATCCTCGACAGCCGTCTATTCCGGCACAAGCTGCAATACAAGGTCAAGTGGAAGGGCTATGGTATCGAAGACATCTCCTGGGAACCCGCCAAAAACGTCCACGTGCCCGCTCTAGTGAAGGACTTCCACCGTAGTCACCCCAAGGCTCCCCGCACAATCCAGGGCATCTACTCTGTCTCCCCGGTGGACCGCGCGGTCCGCAACTTGTTCTACCCAGTGCGTCGTTTCCCTCTGCCAGGTGATTAGTTATTTCCCTGTAATATGTACTGTCTCTAATACACTTCGGATTTCCCTCTGCCAGTTGTGTGACTTAGCCGCAACCTCCGGAGGTTGCCCTTACACTCCCTTGCCAAAGTGGCGCACCAAGAAAGCGGAAGCCTTGATGATAAATGTTAGCACATGGGCGCTAGCATTGGCAGCAGCAATCACAGAAGACATGTTGAAAGATTTTAAAGTTGGAGGGGGTAGGAATCAAAATTGGCTGCTCACAGGGGATTTTGATGGAGTTCCTATCATGGTCGCCAGACCTTTTGAATAGGTGGTTATGCGCACAGACCTCATAACAACACGTGATATCAGGGTTGACTGAGAACAGTCAATTTTTCAGTTGGGGGGAGATGATAAGCCTCTGACTGAGCTCGGCACACCAGTGCTATTTTTAGCAACATATATTTTGCAGCTAGCAGGGATCAAACTCAGGCTACAGGATGCAATGCGCAGGATCATGAGACTTAGCAACCAGCTGACTTGGTAGTCAGCTGACAATTTACTGGTCACATGGTAATCACAAGACTTGGCAACCATGGGACTTTAGTGATCACCTGACTTGGCAATCACCTGCCACTCACCTGACTTCAGCCTGGCCCCCTTTCAGGTCCCCAATCAGTGATAACCGACGCTAGGGCCTTTAGTGACGCCTATCAAAACCCAGTGCTTCTCAAAGATCCAATGTCAGATCACTTTAGCAATGCTTAGCGACAGGCCCCTTGATGATTTCAGATATTAGCGACACTTATAGCTTATCCGGCGCCTAGCAACTTACATGAGACAGGCCCCTTTGATGGTTTCAGGCCTTAGCAACAGTCCCTGTGCATTTGGCCTCTTTCACTGCTAGGATGTTGAGTTAACGCTTGCCAACTTGACAGACGCCGTTGCTTAGCAACTTTCACGTTCCATCGTACTTGTCTCCATTTTTTTTGATTGATTAATTAGCAACTTTTAGTTTAATTACCACGGTAACTTAGCGCCTATTAATACTGTACATATTTTGTCTTAGCCATCATCAAATCATACGCCCCACAGTTCAGATCTCATTTCAGCGCATTTTAAGTCCTCAGAGTCGCTAAGTGATAAAGTCTTGCTGACTTCACCTTGCCAACTTTGTTTACTGACTTTCGTCTTATGGTGCCATACGGGCACATTGTCGCCAACGTTTACGTTGCTAGAGTCCTTACTGACTTCTAGCACCCTAGCAGGTTTTTGGCTTAGGTTGCTAAGCAACCAGTTTATTTCTCTAAGTCCAAATCCCACTAAAAAGACTAGGCTTCTGGGACCCTGCCCAGGACTCTCTCAACACTAGCAACCGCCCAACGCTACTCATTTGTGAGGCGCCAAGTTTACCATCTACCAGGACAGTGCTTAGCAACATTCGGGCATCATCACTGGACCTGGAGCTTCTGGACAAAGCCATTGAGGTAAGGAACCATATTTATGCCACTATGCTACAATCTCTGCCCTACATGGAGGAGATCTGGGCCAGCCAGACCACTTTCCAGTGGCTGGCCCAGGCCTTTGCAGCAAACACCCCTCCACTGGCCTTCCAGGATGCGGTCCCCAACCACCTGCATGACTTTGAGAACATCTTTTCTGAAGCCTTGTTTGACTCCCTCCTGGAATGCAAGCAGTGGGACCACGCTATCAAAATCCTACCAGATTTGAAGCTGGCCAACTGCAAGGTTTATTTGCTTGCACTCAAGGAGCAGGATGAACTTGACACGTTCCTCTGGGAGAATCTGGAGTCCAGACAAATCCACCCCTTCAAGTCCCCAATGGCCTCTCTAGTGTTTTTCATCAAGAAGAAGGATGGCTCCCTCCAGTTGGTCCAGGACTATTGCGTACTCAATGCAATGACTGTCAAGAACCGCTACCCACTTTCCCTCATCTCAGAACCAATTAACAACCTCCAGGGTGCATGCTACTTCACTAAGTTGGACGTCTGCTGGGGCTACAACAACGTGCGCATTTAGGAGGAAGATGAGTGGAAGGCAGCATTTCAGACCAACCATGGGCTGTTTGAACCCCTGGTGATGTTCTTCAGACTCACCAACAGCCCTGCCACCTTCTAGACCATGATGAACAACAAATTCTGGGACCTCATAGCCAATGGTGTGGTATGCATGTATCTTAACAACATCCTCATCTACACCAAGACATTGGAGAAACATTGCCAGAGCCAACACCAGCTCTACCTCAAGCTGGAGAAGTGTGAGTTCAAGCAGACCCATATCAAGTACCACAGACTCATCATCTCCCATGGCATAGTGGAGATGGACCTGGTGAAGGTGGCTGATGTCATGCAGTCCCTAGGATTTCAAAATTTTGAGGTCCGAACTGTCTATTTCGAGCGTCCTTTGTATGTTGTCTTTGATTTCTGATGATGGAGATGATCCATTGTGGGAAGTAGTATTGTATTCGAAGGGCAAGCGGACGCATCCCGCAATTTTTTGTCTATCAGAGCACCTGGCGATCATAGCCTATCATAGTATCGTTTCCATATTCCACCATACAGTCTAGGTCAAACAAAGCATCAACGAACCCCACCTTGTCCGCCTCTGAACAGCCCAAACTCACAAGGTTGGCTGTGCCAGGCGTAAGTGAAACCGTAAAAATTTTACTTAATGCCATTTTGTCGATAGTTAATACAAGTAACTTGTCTTAAAATCATGCTTTATGGCTTGGGGAAATAAGCTTCTCTTTGGCTCAGAGGAAAAATGTGTTTGATCTGAAAATCGATGGTATGGTTCGTCGTGGGAAGTAGTATTCGACTTTTTTGACCTCATCAACGACTCACTGAAAGGTATGAAGACGAACAATCCCTCACAATTGCTTGTTTATAGAGCTTGTTATTCACGTGGAAATGGAATCCAGAGGACCTAATACTTAGGCTCTTAGGAGAGTGGGCCATCCGAGGCAGGACACTCACTCAAGCATCGTACTTCTATTGTTCAAGCCCAAGCATCCGCTGCTCCCACTATCACTAGCAACATGTCACACCGACTATCCCACCTGTGAATACACACACCATCTGCTTCTTTGTCTGGCAAGCAGAAAAACTGCTCAGGTGTGTGGAACTATTCCATCTAATCAGCTTAAAAAGTTTCCATGGCTGTCAATGACACTGTTGAGGTCGATTCAAGTGGCCTATACAAGAACATCAAAGTGTTCACTGTCTGAGTCTTTGATCTCCATTTGACCGGAAACTATTTCTATATAGTTACTTGGGCTGGACCTCACGGATCCAAGCCTAAGCTCAGGCTTTGAGGCCGAGCCAGGCCTGGCACATCACTGTTGCAGCAAGTAGTACGCAGCAGTTACAGATGGACACAAAACACGTCTAGTGTCGTTGTACTTCAGAATGAATTATATTGAATGGTATAATAAATACATACCTAGTGTCGTTGTACTTCAGAATGAAGCAGACAACGACACCAGGACGAAAAAATAGTACTAAGATCACGTGTGCTTGAGGGCGCTTCTCATCTATTGGTAGGCGTTCAACACTCCCACCTGGCAAAGTGCCCACAGCGTCACTGTAGATCGTGTCTTGAAAATTCGCTGACTATCCCCATTTTCCTTCGGAGTTTATCGACTGCGTCGCATGTTAGAGGCTTTGTGAGGAGGTCGGCGGCCATGTCATCGGAGGGAATGTAAGCGGGCTTGATTTTGCCATTGTAGACAGCCTGCCTGAGCCAAAACCAGTGTCTGTCAAGGTGCTTGAGGCGGCCCATGTGCTCAGGTTGCTTAGACACGAGGATGGCTGATTGGTTGTTGAGGTTCAGGATGAGTGGTGCAGACTGTGGCGTGCCAATATCTGCGAGGAAGTTGCGAAGCCAACAAAGTTTGTGACCCGTCTCACTCGCAGCAACAAACTCCACTTCAGTCGTTGAGAGCGCTACAATAGTTTGCAGCTTCGACATCCAGCTGACGGCGCCCCCAGCGACAGTGAGAACTGAGCCAGTGGTGGAGCGACCATTGTTGGGGTTGCCGCCGTGGTCTGCGTCGGCGAATGCGAGAAAGTGTGAAGGGGAGGAAGAGGCTGCCTCAGCAGAGTACTCAATTTTGTAGTCGAGGGTACCACAAATATATCGCATCAGATGTTTCGCAGCCTTCCAATGCTTCGGCCCTGGACAAGCATTAAAACGACATAATACTCCCACTGCATATGCTATATCCGGGCGCGTGCACATTGCCAGATAAAGCAGTGCTCCCGTTGCCTGGATATATGGGACCGTGCGCATTTCTTCAACCTCCTCCGGCGTCTGTGGGGAGTCCGACTTCGAAAGACGAGCGCCGGGGTCAAGAGGGGTGGCGACAGCCTTGCTGTCCAACATATCGAAACGAGACAGCACTTCTATAGTGTAAGCTTTTTGGTCTATCCACAGCTTTCGTTTGGGTCGGTCACGAGTTATGACCATGCCGAGCAGTCCTGTGGTGGGGCCGAGGTGTCGCAGCTTGAAGTATTGCCGAAGTTCATTGATGACCTTGAGGATGGCGGCTCGGGACTTAGAGGCAAGTGTCATGTCATTGACATGAATAGGAATGATGATGCGGACGCTGTCTCTGAGGTACACGTAAACGCATGGGTCTGAAGTGATACGAGCAAACCCTAGCCTGACCAGAACCTGGTGGAGGCGCTTGTTCCATAAATTCGCACCTTGTTGTAGGCTGTATATTCCTTGTTCTAGCTTTGTGCAGGCATCCCCTTCACCTGGCTTATGCTGGACGTTGGCGGGAACCTCCTCAGTAAACCCTTCAGGGAACTTCATGTAAAGCTCAGTGTCGATGACACCATGGAGGAAAGCAGATGAGATGTCAACAGACTCGAGGTGCATATCCTCGATGGCTGCCAAGGCTAACACAGTGCGCACGGCTGCCCATCGCGCTGTCGGAGCAAAGGTCTCGTCGAAGTCAACACCTGGTCACTGGCTGAAGCCCTGAGCCACTACACAAGCTTTGAAATGGTCTATGGCTCCATTCAGTAAGTGTTTAACCTTGAAAACCCACCGAGAACCTATAGCCTTGCTGCCGACTGGCAGGTACACCGCATGCCAAGTACCGTTATTCTTAAGGTAGTGCGCTCCGCATGGGACCGGTAGCGAAGAACGAGGTCCACCACAGACTTGATGGACCCCCCTTCGTTGCGAGTACCGTCGACGTTGTATACCGGGATCGGGGCAAGCAGGGGTCGAGTGGTGAGCTGATGCCGTTCTACGTAGCTGGTGTCCACGAAGAGCCCGGTGGCTCCGGAGTCTAGGAGGGCCGACACGCTCCGGGTCTGCTGCGTGTCGGTGGTCTCGATTTCCACGTTCATCCGGAGCGAGTTGGATGACGGAGTGGAGGCAATTACGTAGCGGCGGGGGAGGCGGCGCTCCCAGGCGGGGAGGCGCATCCGGGGAGGCATCGGAGAGGGCTGAGGGGGTTTGTTGGGTACGACAGGAGTAGTGCTTACGGTTGGAGAGCTATCGGCAGAGACTGTATTGATTTCTTCTACCGACAAACATGCAAACCTGTTAGCACTAAGCGGCGGGGGCGTACTGGTCACCCGCCGCGCCCCTGAAAACCCTCACTCTGCTCCTCCTGGCCTTCCGGAACGTGGGCGTCTTTTGCTGTCTCCTCCAGGATGGGGGTATCTGGAGAGGGCACTCCGGCAATGTCTCGGGCTGCCAGGAGCTGCAGGAGTAGCTCCTCTTGCTCCTCCGGGGAGAGGTAGCGCACTTCCAGACCCCTGGGGCAGTGACGCGCAAAATGGCCCTGCGCGCCACAGCGTCGGCATGAGAGGGGGAGCGGGGCGCGCTGTTGGGAGGCATCCACATCCATTGGCGCGCCTGGAGGTAGCACCGGAATTGTCGGGGGTGCGACCGTTGCCATGGGCAGTGCCGGGATTGGGAACCGGCGGGGGAGCATCGCGGGGGGTCGCGTCAGAGGCGCCGGATGCGCAGGCTTGCGGAGGTCGCGCTTGAGCTCCATGAGCTGCCATTGCTCCCGGGCCACCCAGTACCATGCCAGGACCTGGTCGTCCGCCGGTCGACCCTCCACAAGATTGTCGATGCGCTCCATCAGGGTCGGATGGAGCCCTTCCCGAAAGGTAAGGCAGAGTTGCAGGCCGTCGGGGTACTTGGCCTGCTCGACCAATGCGCGAAACGAGTCGATGTACTCGTCCAGCGAGCGCTTCCCTTGGCCGTACTGCTCCCTATCCCTCAGGATCAGCGCGGCGCTTTTGGCGGGGTTCCGGGGAAAGAACTCGTCCTGGAACTCTTGTTCGAACTCGGCCCAGTCCGTAAAGCTCACGACGCCTCCAGGGCGTCGGAAAACCCTCAGCGCGTAGGTGGCAGCTCGTCCCAACTTCATGTAGGACAAGACCCACGCAATTTTCAGCTCGTCAGATATGAAATCGTCGCCACAGAGCTGGAGATAGGTGGCGCACGACCGGAGGAAGCGTTCCCCGGACGCGCGGTCGCCGTTGTAGACGTCCGGGGTTGCCGGGCACGGGATGTTGGAGCGCTCCCGTGCCGGAATGGGGGATTGCACAGTACGTGGGCGTTGCACTGGCGGAGTAGGCGGCGGGGGGTTAGGTGCCGCCGGGGCAAGGCGTTCAAGGAGGGTACGGAGAGAGTCGGAGATGGTGTCGGTGGTTTGTCGGAGGTGGGTGAGTTCGGCGGAGTGCTGGGTAAGGGAGGCTTGGGTGAGTTGCACCTGCGTTTCTAGGTGGAGCAGGCGGGTCCAGGCTTCCTCGCCGGAGGCGGCAGCGTCCGGGAGCGCTTCTGGAGCGGCGGGCTGAGACATAGACAAGGCAGTGCTTAAAACCGGTGGGGGAGCGACGAATAGGAGCCAAGAGGTGTTTGGCGGCTATAGAGGGCTACCAGACCGGAATCCTTAGACTTGTTCTGCTGTAAGGGCGACCTCCGGAGGTTGCGGCTAAGTCACGCAACTGGCAGAGGGAAATCCGAAGTGTATTAGGGACAGTACATATTACAGGGAAATAACTAATCACCTGGCAGAGGGAAATCCGAAGAGAACAAGTCTAAGGATTCCTCTGCCACGGCGTGGCGCATCAGTATGGGGGCGGGGGCGTGAGAACGACTGTACAACATCCCGGAGAAGTCCAACGACTGCAAGGGAGCATCCCGGAGACCTCCGGGATGGCCGGAAAAGGAAATGGCCAGAAAAGGAAGTCCAGAGGGTCCCGGAGATCTCCGGGATGGCCGGAAAAGGAAGTCCCCTGACAATCTCGACCCTTCCCTCGTGGTCTAAATCTGACTGACCCCTTTCCGATTGAATACACCGTCGCATTGTTTGCAAGACGTATTGGGACTCCCCAAGACTTGAAGGATTCCGGAAGGAACCATTCACGATGAGGTGTCATAGAACTCGTGGCGCCCGAGTCTGTATTCCACAGGGTATCAGAGGGGGCAGTTGTCGACAGGAGAGATCTACAAACTGCAGCTTCGGCTTTGACGGCGGGGCCATCGCAGCCTTCCTCAATTGTAGGTGCATTGGCGGCCCTGGCTGCATCTGCTTTAGCGTTCCCATGGCAACCTCCACGCTTCTTCTGCTTTGTGTTGGAGTCTTCCTTCTTTGGCAAGGCACGAGCAGCGGGAAGTATGGGACAGTCGGCAACTTTGTGCGCTCCATCGCAAATGTAACACGTAATCAGCCGAGCGGCGGCAGCGGCGTCATTTTTGGCAGCAGCGCGTTGTATCTCTTTGGTTCGAAAAGCTTCCTCGATGGCTTCCCTGCTCAAGTTGTTGAGCATGAGTACGGACGAAATAAAAGAAGCATATTCTTCACGGGGCAACGCGTGAAGCATGGCCATCGAGGACAGCTCGTCGTCAAGCATCTCAAGAGTATAGACCGGGGACAAGATCCCTTCGGGCCCAATGATAGGACTGGGGCGGAGCGTGCGGATGCGCTGCATCGCGCCCTTAACTCGGGTGCAGAGCTGAGAAAGTGACTCGTTCTCACGTAGACGAATGTTGAACAAATCACTCAATGAGTTGAACCAAGCGTTAGGGGCCGACTTAGAGTGTACTTTGCGTAGCTTTGCCCACATCAGGGCTGGCTTGGTTTGAATTGCGTCGACATGGATCTTGTTCCCTTCATCAAGGCCTTGATATATTTCGCCGGCCGCGCGGTCGCTGCGCAACTGGTAAGAATTCCAGGCGTTGATGGAGTTTGCATTGTCAACCTCAAGAAGCGGTGGTACTTCTTCACCTGTAACTATACGTGCGCTGCCAACGGACATTAAACGCCCAAACATGATCTTCTCCCATTCTGTATATTTGATAGTGCCGAGCCTCGGCGTCAATTGCCGACTGATATCTTCCATGATAGGTGAATATCGCGTAGCTGTTAGCCGTGGTGTGGATGATTGACTGATGGGGAGTAAATTCGGTGGTGCTACGACGTTGGTAAACGGAGCAGAATACGATTCTTCTTCTTCAGTGAAAGTCTGTGGGGCCGGGGCCCATAACCTGTTGCAGCAAGTAGTACGCAGCGGTTACAGACGGACACGAAACACGTCTAGTGTCGTTGTACTTCAGAATGAATTATATTGAATGGTATAATAAATACATACCTAGTGTCGTTGTACTTCAGAATGAAGCAGACAACGACACCAGGACGAAAAAATAGTACTAAGATCACGTGCGCTCGAGGGCGCTTCTCATCTATCGGTAATGTGCTCAATCCTGAGCGCCAAATATGAACATGAGGTCTGGTCGCCTTGTCCTGAGGTCCTTCTTTTCCAAAGCGCTGTACACACTGAAGTTTAGTCCCTCGTTGATCGTTTT